>PVIH01003030.1:0-88895 GCA_004025045.1 Sigmodon hispidus | reverse complement strand
CAATATAAAAAAAAATCAATGAATCAAAAAGTTGGTTCTTTGAGAAAGTCAACAAGATAGTCAAACCTTTATTCAAACTAACCAAAAGACAGAGAGTTTCAAATTAATTCAAATTAACAGAATCAGAAATGAAAAGGGGGACATAACAACAGACCCCCAAGAAATCCAGATACTTATCAGTTCTGGACAAGTACCAATTACCAAAATTAAATCAAGAACACATTAAAGATTTAAACAGACCTATAACACAAAGGGAAATTGAAACTGTTATTAAAAGTCTCCCAAATTAAAAAAGCCCAGGTCCAGATGATTTTACTGCAGAATCCTACCAGACATTCAAAGAAGAACTAATACCAAAACTAAACAAACTGTTTCATGCAGTAGCAACTGAAGGAATGCTGACAAACTCTTTTTATGAGGCCACAATCACCTTAATACCCAACCCACTCAAAATAGAACTAAGAAAGAGAACTACAGACTAATCTCCCTCATGAATATTGATGCAAAAATACTTAACAAAACTCTGGCATATCAATTACAACAACATGTAAACAATAGTCACCCACCACAATCAAGTAGGCTTCATCTCAGAAATGCATGGATGGTTTAACATATGAAAAACTATAAATGTCATCCATCATATATAAACAAATTGAAGGGGAAAAAAACACATGATCTCCTTTGATCCTGAAAAAGCCTTTGACAAAGTCCAACACTTCTTTATGAGACAAGTCCTGTAGAGATCAGGAATGCATGGAAAATTCCTAAGTATAATAAAAGAATTTTACAAGAAGCTGAAGGCCAACATCAAACTAAATAGAGAGAAACTCAAAGCAATCCCACTAAAATCAGGAACTAGACAAAGGTGTCCCTTCTCCCCTTACCTATTCAATATAGTTCTCAAAGTTTTAGCCAAAGCAATAAGAGAAAGAATGGGGAAACAATTTTTTTCCTGAACTGTTCTTCCTAACCAGACCAGGATATCTCCATGCAAAACCTACAACATTAGGTTGAGCTAGAGGAATACTGTGGAAGAAGAAGAAGAAGAAGAAGAAGAAGAAGAAGAAGAAGAAGAAGAAGAAGAAGAAGAAGAAGAAGAAGAAGAAGAAGAAGGCGGCTTATAGGAGTCAGAGGGGTCAAGGACACCACAAGAACCCAAGAGAATCAACTAGCCTGCCAACACAGTGGCTCACAAGGACAGAAATTCAATAGCATATTTGTAAAGCATTTTTCTAGAATATAATTTAATAACTCTTAAATTATTTCTGCTATTTTAAAAATGATTGTATTGACATTGATTAATTATATACTTTACTGTACATAGGCTAGTGTAACGTACATTAGGAATGATGTGTGTACTGGTGTCTTGTTTCCTCAGTGTACCTTGATAAGCCAGCATTAGGAAAAACTGTTTTAGTGCACTTGAAAATCATGCATATGACTTTCATAACTATTTTATGAGTCAAAAATTACTTCAAAATGACATTTTCTTAAGAGTAAAAGTTCTGGTATACTCACATTCTCTACTAATAAGACTTTTATTGGTCAGAAAAGTAAATATATTATTTATGTATGAGACATACTTTTATTTATTTATTTTTTTTCATTTCAGACATTTTTTTTAATTTATAACACTTCTTTTTTTTCATTGAATCACTTTATTTTAAAAGTGTCAAGTATTCAATCATGAAAGGAGGCATATAATATACAGAAATAAAACAATTCTTTCATCTTATCTGGGTCCCTGAAGGATCTTCTATGTCAATCATGGAAGTTTGTCAATCAATTAAAACTCTTTCCAGTGTAACTCAGATTGTCATTTGCCATGTAAATAGTGTGGGCAACACAAGAAGACTTTAAAAACATGTTTTCTAATGTTTTTTTTCCTTCTTTATTTATTTTGTATTTATCAAGAAAAACAGTAAAATGAATTTAAAATGCTGAAAAGTTAACAATAACTGTGAAGAAGATAAAAATCATAAGTATGACTTATCAAGGGTGATAATGCAAATAAGATTACTACACATATATTTATTTTGTGTTCAGCTTTCCCTCTGAATTTTTTCTTTTTCATCCCTGTATCTCCTTATTCAAGGTCCCTTCCCCCTCCAGCCACATCAGGTCGTTTTTTCTTCTCCACAACTCCGCATCTCCTCCCCGGGCAGGGAACAGACACTCCTATTGTCCCACTGACCCAATAATGCTTAGATCAGTCTCCACTCCTGGCAAATCCAGTTTTGTCCTCCCTCCCTCAAGAGAGAGTCAGGTGTTCCTATAGTTGGAGTGGGATCCGAAGGGTCAGTCCAGGGTGTTTCTGGTCCCAAGCTGATCAGTGGTCGTGGTTTGCAGCCTGGACATGCTTGGCTTTTTTCTTGTTTGTTTGTTTAGAGACCACTAATGAGTGAGTACATCCCCTGCTTATCTTTCTGAGTTTGTGATACCTCGCTCAGGAGGATATTCTCCAAATCCGTTCATTTGCCTGTGAATTTTAGGATCTCGTTTTTTCTTACTGCTGAGTGGTATTCCATTGTGTAGATGTATCACAGTTTGTTAATCCATTCTTCAGTTGAGGGACATCTAGATTGTTTCCAGTTTCTTGCTATTACAAATAATGCTGCTATGGCTCAGGCGTTAAAGGCTTGGCTCACAACCATAAATATAAGAGGCATACTTTTAAATAGTACTAGGATCTCCAGAAAAAAACCTGACTGTGTTTTCTAACTTCTATTTGATGATAGAACTTGAACCCATGACCTTAAGAATGCTAAGCAATTAAGCACACCACAACTGAATCATGTCCTCAGCACTGTATTTTCTTAGATCTTAATAGTCTCTAATACATGTTTTAGGGTAACTAAATGTTTTGGATTGCATGTTAATTTTGGAAACCAATTTACATTATTTAGGCTTACTTTTTCTCTATTCACTTAACAATATGAAGAAGATTTGGTATGACATGGGCAATATAAAATTTAGAATGTCTTTCATAATGAAATCTTAGTCTTCTGTTGCAGGAAAACAAAATGATTCTATGCTTTTTCCCCCAAAATAAAAATTATAACAAATGTCACAATATGTCATATTTTTTCAAAGATTGTGTTTATGTTTTTCAAGTGTGTGTGTGTGTGTGTGTGTGTGTGTGTGTGTGTGTGTTTGTATGTGTGTGTGTGTGTATACCAATGTGCCTATGAGTGCAGTGCCTGTGAAGGCCATTGAGTCCCTTGAGTGGAGCTAACAATAATTAATCAGGCAATTGTGCACCTTCCCTCTTGGGAATTGAGAACTAAACTAAGGTCCTTGTCAATAGCAGCACATAATTTTAATTGCTACACTACCTATGTAGTCTCATGTAACATTTTTGAGACATTTTGCATTTTGTCTCTATCATATCCCCAAATTAACAACAATAGAAGAAATTGCTTGTGCTGTATTCTAATAGATTTTATTTCAAGTACTTAGGTGTTAAATGTCATCATAATGTAAAGGAATAAGCATGTAACAAGCTAATTATAGTTTGGGTCTCAAGGCAGATTATACAGAAACCAGTAATGCAAGTTTTAGAGGTCATCAATCAGAGAGTAATGAACACAAAACATGAATGAGGAAAAAGTTCATCTTCAGAAGTTCAGATCAGCAAGATTTAGCTACTAATTTAGAAAGTGTTTACTGAATGCCTTCTGCACAAAATTGGGCTCTGGCCATTCAAATGACATCATTGTGTACACACAGCAGTTAGGAAGGGAGAAGGAATTAGTTGAATGATTCCAATATAAATTACAATATTCTTGGGAGTGTATACATTAGCAAAGGTAGTAGTAGTGAAGAACACAAGGAAGAAGAAAAAAGAAGAAGAGAAAGTGTAATAGAACAATTATTAGATTAGATATTGATTTATCTAATAATTTGCCTAAGCACCGCTTAATGCTGCCTATTTGCCCAGCATGGCTTTACCTGCTTTACCAGGAGCAGAATGTACAGGAAAAAGAGCCAAAATAATGGTCTATTGTCGTTCTGTCATGTATGCTTTTATAAAATTTCACTTGCTTGTCTGACCCAGATTTCAGAATGTAAGATAAGAAACAAACTGGACCCAGCACTGAAGCCTTTTAGAAGCTGTCCAGGATTTGGGTCCACTGGTAACATCTCTTCTCTTTCACTCTCATTGGTGCCTTCTAGAAAGATTTAAATTGTGTGTGTGTGTGTGTGTGTGTGTGTGTGTGTGTGTGTCTTAGAATGGAGAACTGTGATGATATTACATGTCACTCTATTTTCATGCAATTGTCTAATAGTGTGTTGTTTAAGGAGAATCACAGATCTTAGGAAAGTATATGATTATCATACTCTATCAACGGTAATTGTTTCCAAGAAAAACACACTATTTGAAGGAAACAATTCTCATTCCCTGGGGAGATTATTTGTGGATTTTAAGAAATCTTTTTATGCAATATATGCATATTTAATTAAAACAAAAACATTTCCACAGAAATAAATTTTATTAGGCTCAAAAACATCACAGAGAAAAAAGTATCAGTCCCAGAATTTTAAAATTCTGCAATCTTTGCTTCTGTTACATTGGTTGAAGCTGGAGTTGGTGTGTAGAATATAGTGCATAGGAACTGTCCTCTAGGCTAAACTCTGAAATGGTAAGATACACCTACAAAATTAAAAGCACCAAGGAATGACATGAACTGCCTTCATCAATAGGTACAATAGAAGTAACTGAGCAACTGAGCTTCACTATTCCACAAAAATAATTACAGACATCCATTGTGGATATCTCTTTTAGCTGTTCTCCTGAGTCAGCTTCTGAGAAGTTTGGCCCATGATGACAGGCCTTGAAGCCCTGATACCAGTTAGGCTAAAAGTGAGTTGAGGCTGTAACCACCCAGAATGCTGAACATTTTCTCACATTCTACTTGAAAAGCATCAAAAAAAGTTCAAAACCAGGAGTTGCATACATTATAGGAGACACTTTACTGGCCCCCTAGGAGAGTATCTGAATCTAACTTCTCAGATCTCCAGGTGTACCTGTGAGGTTCCCGTAGCTGGAAGTTTCTGACCTGTCTAGTTGCAGACCTGCAGTTTTGCAGCCGTTTAGCCCCAAATAATCACACAAAGGCTTATATTAATTAGAAACCATTTGGCTTATGGCTCAGGCTTATTATTAACTAGCTCTGACAACTTAACCCATTTCTATTAATTTATGTCTTTCCACATAACTCGTGCCTTACCTATGTTTCTGTACATTTTGTTTGCCTGGGAGGCAACTTACAGTCTCATTCTCTGACTCTTTTCTCCTTTCCCTTTATCTATGCTTAGATTTTCTGCCTGCCTATAAGCTGCTTTGCCATAAGCCAAAACAGTTCCTTTATTATTCAATGGTAATTCATGATGTACAAAAAGACATTTCCCCACATCAGTTCCCCCCAGGATTTTTAAACTCAGTGGTTCTTAACCTTTTTAACATTGCAACCCATTCATACAGTTCCTCATGTTGTGGTGACCCTCAATCATAAAATTATTTTTGTTGCTACTTTATAACTATAATTTTAGCACTATGAATTTATAATCTGATTCAAGATGCATTTTCATTATTATAAATCTAGCTGATTATAAACATAGTGATTAATATAAAACAATATGTAATTATACATTTGTGAATATTTCTAATTACAGATAAATGAAATTTTGTCTTGAAGCACCGTATAGTGCTGAGAGCAGAGCATGAAGATCTTTGTGCTCACATATTTCCAGAGAAACACAAGATTGTCTTTTCATTGGAAAAGATGAAAAACAAAAACCAAACCAGATGAAACCAAACCAAAACAAATAAAACCCCGTATTTCTATCCAGAAAGCTGAGGGTGGGAATTACCTGGTGATCTGTGTTACTATTGGGCAGGGCCATATCAAGCTAACACAAACTGGATCAGAGGCGGCTAACATCTGGAATGATTTTTATACTATATGTATGATGTAAAGCAGGCCAGAATTCTATGCCCTTAAGTTAGTCAGGTAGTCTATCTCTAGAACCCATCTTCAAGAAAATACATACCATCAGTTGAGTTGAAATTTGATTACACCTCTTCCTGCAAAGAAGTGTGATGTATTACATCAGGAAATGTTTTCCAAATTATACTGAGTTTATATACATTGAAAGTAAATTGCTTGTTATTAGACTGCCTGGTCCAGGTGACAAATGCAATCCACAATGGGTTTTCATTCTTATCTGTTTGTGTGCTTGGTTTCCCTGTGTGACACCTGCAGGGCCCCTCTTAGTATAGCTTGGACAAGAGCCTTAACTATAGAAACAGTAAACTATCTTGCTATGGTTTGCAACAGTATTAGTAAAAAGCCAAGGTCAGTGGAGAGGTTGAGATTGTTTCTTTCTTACTAGATTGGGAATTCCTGGGGCAGTCTTTGCAAGAACACAATAAAGATCATCTATTCCTATATTTAGATTTGATAAGCTATGAGCTGGAAACCCTGATTAGCAAAGATAAATAGTTGGAAATGGAAAACACGGGTGTAACACAGTCTCATACAGAAAGGATACAACTGCCAAAACTTGGCATAGACTTTTATAACTGGCTTTGCAGAGAAATGAGCTCTTGTGAGTTATTGTTAACAAGTTCAAGTCTCCTTTTGGGAAATCTCAGGACTGCCTTCAACTTTGACTGCTATTGTGCTTCTGAAAAGTGCAAATGGGGTGTTAGATTTTGAAGATATTATGAAATTTTGCATGTGCACATATTCTGCCACAGAAATTGTTACAATCCTTTTGTCTTCTTCAATGTCTTGTTCCTCAAACAAAGCAAATAAAGTAGGCAACATGTATATTTTCAACCATTTTTTTCCTTTGTCAAAGTTGAAGTTTTATTTAGAATCTTTGGATCTTTTTAGATAAATCCAGACATGTCACATTTGTTTCTCACAGTGATGAATTCAACTCTGGCAAACATGTTGACCAATTAAGCTGTTTTCTGTAATTCAACCTTATCTCTAAAAAGTACTTCAAACTGCAGTCTTACTTTCTGATTAAAAATGCCTTGTGTTCATCATGGAACTTCAAAGCATATTTTAACACTTTTCCTTTTGACAACCATCTCATTGCAGTGTGAAGTAACAGGGCTTTATTCACACACCCAACTTGTAGCACAGTTGTGAAAACAACCAATAGTTTAAAGTGCTCACCTTTACAAAATTAAGAGAATTTATGACATTTTTCAGTATCTCTTGTAACTATTATTTATTTATTTTGATTTTCAGAGACAGATTTTTTCTATGTAGCCCTGGCTGTTCTGGAATTTGATCTGTATACTAGGCTGACCTTGAACTCACAGAGTTCCACCTGTCTCTGCCTTTTGGGTACTGGGATTAAAGATGTGCCCTATCATGCCCAGTTAAAATTTTTATAACTCTGGTTATAAATATCTTTGTTGTTAATATTTGCCAATAAATGACACAGCAAGTTCTAATCACCTTTGGTAACTCATTCAGTACCAAAAGGTTGAAATTCAGAACGATACCCTACTTCAGCTAGAATACCACATGCGAACATCACAACCTTTTCACAAGAAATATTCTGTTCTTTCAGGAGTAAACCATCTGCGTCAAATACTTTATGTGCAGTAGTTGTCATTTTAAGAGGTTTTCAAAAAAAACTGATCTTTAAAGTCATCATCATTAATATACCTCACATCAACCAATAACTGAACAGTTTGCAAAGTCTGTAGAGTATCAAGCTGATACTAAATATGGGAAGTGGATAAGATTTAATTTCCTGGACTACTTGATCAAAAATGTCAGCAGACATGTCATCTATTCTGTGGACAGTGTCATTAGATAAAGACACTGCACTCAATTGTAGAGTAAATTTGTCTTTGATCATAACTCACACTGTTTCTGGTCTCTAGCAACAGTAAATCCTCAGCAATGGTGTAAGGTTTCATAGCTCTGGTAAATCTGAGTGCCTCTAAATAAGAAGCTCTGATGGCTGCTATGTTTGTTTGTGGTACTTGCCACCAGTGTCAAGTCTGGCTTTCTTGAGTCCATCAGCTGGCTTCTAAAATAGTTGGTATCCTTGCTGGTGGAACACAAATGCTTGCTATGAAAAAAGCATTCATATTGAGTTTCTGTGGTGTTTTGAAGTATTTGATAATTTTACAGTATATAAATTTATATTTAGTCAGTAATTATAATTCATGAAGTATAGTTTTACCTTCAATACTGCTGCTTTTAACATAGTAGCAGCTCTCTATACATGTACAACTAGTCTGCATAAGTATATTATTATTCATGTCACATATACTTGTATATGTTTCCTGGTTGGCTCAATGATGTCATCACATTAGGTACTCCTACGTGGACATTGCTGTATGTGGGCCGAACCCTCTGTAGATAAATATTGGAGTGGTATCTCAGTTTCTAAGACCATATTTTCCAATGGTCTTAGACAACCTCTGTGAAAGGTTCATTTCCCCCCCCCACCAAAAAAAAAAAAAAAAAAAAAGATCATGATCTACAGATTGAGAATCCCTTTTTATTTTTAAAAAACATTTATTTAGTATTTTTTATATAATACATCTGGACCACAGCTTTTCTTCACTCCATTCCTTTTCTCTCCCCCAGATCTACATCCTCTGTGTCCCTCTAGAAAAGAACAGGCCTCTGAGGGACATCCACTGAACAGTGCACAACAAGTTACAGTAAGATTAGGTACAAAATCTGACATCAAGGATGAGCTAGGCATCGCAGCAGGAAGAAAAGAATCTCAAGAGTAGACAAAATAATCAGAGACAACCCCACTTCCACTGTTAGGAATCCCCTGAAAACAGCATGCTAAAAACCATAACATATGTACAGAAGACCCAGGGCAGGCACCATAATTGCTATTCAGTCTCTGGAGCCCCCTTCACCCCTGCTTAGATTATTTCACGGGCCATGCTCTCCATGTGTCTTTGACCTCTCTGGCCCCCACAATTCCTGCTCCCCCTCTTCTGTGGGGTTCAAACTAGAACATCTTGAACAATGTACTAGGCCAAGACCTGAAGTAATCTGGGCGTAGGCTGCCATCTGGTGGCATCAGGATGCATCGACTCTGAGTTGAGAATCTAACATTTTTACAAAATAAGGACAAAGGAAGCAAGATGGCAAAGACCAGGGTAATCACGAAATTACTCAGTGCAAAGGCATGGACCTTTAAGATAGGAATTAAGAGCAAATAGAGAAAAGTGCACTCTTCAAATAGAACAAAGAAGACATCGATGACTGATGCAAAATGGAAGTCAACTCTAAGGTAAGGCCAACACACAACTCAGAAATTTCTCAGGGAAATTTAACAGAGATTAAAATAACATCTAAAAATCTCACAAATGAGGGAACCAGAATCAACAAGCGTTTGCGGAGCCACCACAGCAAAGTAAAAGAACTGAGGGTATTTATCATTCTAGAAGCCACATATGATATTGGACACCCAGACAGTACTCAACATGGCCGATACTCAATTCACACTCAACATGCTGGAAGCCACAAACCGTACTGCATACCTAGCCAACTACTTATGCATAGTGGAGTCTATCAAATCTTGGAAGAGAACCTGCAACACTCACTTTACTAAACGAGCATAATTCCTAAGTACACTGTAAATATCTGTCTTAGAATCTGCAGATAAATATAGTCTTCACTTATCAGAGAAGCTTCTCTTTGCAATAGCCACAGACTATTACAGAAAGCCACAAGCAACCAAACTCCAGTGTGGAGCCCAGTCCCTAAACAACACCTGCAATAAGGGATCAAGAAACATTGTACAAGGAAGGTGGGAAGATTATGAATCAGAGAATCAAGGAGTGTGATGTGAGACTTATTTCTAGGAATGTTGGAAGCTACATCTATAGTTTTACCAGCATGACTGCTCCAACATGAGCTGAACAAAGACAGCAGCTATAGACCTGCCAAAGTAGAAGGGAGAGAGAATGTGAAGCCACAGCCCTACCAAGAAATGCTGAGAGTGGGAGAACAGTCTTCGCCAGCCCTGAACACTCACAGACAAGTAACATCATACATACTGAGCAAGTAGGAATGGGTATGCATATACATATATGTACTTGGTAACAATTAATAAAAAAAGAGGCATGAATTTAAAAGAGAAATAGGAGAGATTCGAGAAATACAAGTAAAGGAGAAATGATGTAATTATATTTCAATCTTGAAACTAAAATAACTCTAATAAAATCAGTGGCTTGGAGAAAACAGAGTATTTGGAATTAGTTAAAAGAGGAAAGAGTAAATGGAAAGGAAAATACCATGTGAAGTATTTGAGACAACAGCAAATAAATCACAAAACAACAACACAAGCAACAAAACAACAGTAGTAAGCTCCCACTCATCACTGGCTGTCTTGGATATAAATAGACTGAATTCACTAAATGAAAGATAAGACCCAATTATATATGCCCTCAAGAAGCATGTTTCACCTGTATGGATATGCATATATTTCAAATTAAAGGGCATAAAAATATTCTATGCAAATGGAAACCAAAGCAAGAGCAGGAATATTTCCATTTGATAAAATGGGCCTTATGTTAAAATCCATTGTGGTGCTTTGAATCAGAATGCTCCCCATAGTTTTATATATTTGAATGTTGGTCCCAGTTAGTAGAACTGTTTGGAAAGTATTAAAAGGTATGACTTTGATAGAGAACGTGTGTCATTGGGGTTAGGCTTTGAGGTTTCAAAAGCCTAGGCCATGCCCAGTTATATTCTCTCTGCTACATGCTTGTGGATCAGATGTAATCTCTCAACTGCTGGTTCAGAGCCAGGCCTGCCTAACTGCTGCTATGCTTCCTTCAATGACGATCATGTTCAAGACCTCTGAAATGTAAGCAAGCCACCAATTAAATGCTTTCTTTCATAAGTTGTCATGGTCATAGTGTCTCTTCACAGCAATAGAATAGTAGCTAAGAAAAGCATAAATGATAATAAAATATAGCATATAATGGGAGGACTAACAACTGCATGTATGTGCACCCAGCACTGGAACAGCTAATATATAAAGTAAATACAGAATAAAAGAAAAGAGAAGTGAACATTCCCTATGTCTCCCATACGTGGATATGAGCTTTAAGCTTCAGGTATACATGCTCCACTTGGAACCCACTGAAGTAAAATATCTAGTAAAGTGTCCTGGGGAAGAGCATACGGAGTATAACGCTATAAAGGGATAGATAGAACAAGGATCAGGAAAGTTTAATGTGTTCACAGATGGGGCCTTTTTAAAAAGCCATATTAAAACCTACTACTGTAGAAACTGTCTAAAATATATACATATATAAAACAAGTTTAAATTGTTTTATATTATAATGAAAAAAGAAATACCCCACTTAGACATAAAACACTACCAACTAAAACTCTAATACCAGAAATAATTTTCCCTTTTTTGAATTTTGGCTAATCAGTTTCTAAACATTACAAGTTCCAAGGGACACCTCCAAACATATTCAGCACTCATGGCTCCCCACAGACCTTGTTGGTAAGACCATATTGCTGAAAACAATGCATGCTTGAGTCAAAGTATGCGGAGATATCTAACTGGCACTCAGCTGCAAGCTTTACCATGACTGGCTAATAGTCCTAGTGCTAGGAAGCATTATGCCTGCACCACTGGGACAGAGAAGAAATCTCAGTGATTATAACAGCATGCATAAAACCTACAAAAGACAAAGACAGATTAAATACTAGCATGAAGAAGAAAAGGTATACATGAAATTCTACCAGCACCTAAGGAACATTTGCCATTTAATCAGGGCTGGGGGTGGAGGAGGGAGACCGTTTTCTTCAATGATGTGATATGTAATATATTTGCCACACTTCAGGATAGACTCCATGCCCAGGAGTAGTTGATTAGGGAGCAGTTGAAAGAGAAAATAAATGTGTTAAAAATACATTGTATAGAATTCTCAAATAATTAATATAAGCATTATTGTAGAAAGAATATCAAGTCAGAGTTAGCAGATTCTGGCACCTGGGCCACTAGTCCGGAGAGTCCCTCTCTGGGACCTGGGTCAAACCCTACGGTCTGATCTCAGACTCTCCCTAGCAGACAGGCTCAAGGCTTTAGCTGTGAGAGGCCTCCTCCAGCAACCCATAAAAGAAGGGACCTCGCATGGCCAGGCCCCAACTCCAGGATGAACTGCATCATCAGAGAAGGAATGAGGACTTTGAATTTCAGAGCAGAGTCAGAGGTTAGCAGATTCCAGCACCTAGGCTGCCAATCTGGAGAGTTCTTCTAGAAATGGACCTCTCATGGCCACCCTTGCCTCCAGTAAAAACTACATCATCAGAGAAGAACATAGGTCCTTGAAATTCAGACCCCTGTCTAGGGCAGAGTCAGAAATCAAGCAGACAACTTGCTGAGAGCAGACAGGAGACACATAAGCCCTCTTGCTGCAAATGACTAGGAGCTGAATAATCATGAACCACTGAAGCCATGGGCAGACACCAGTGCTAAAAAAAACATATAACAATAAAAAGAACAATAAGGCAATGCCAGAACAAACTGGTGGTTCTACAGCTACAAGAGCTGAACAGAGCAATGAAGAGGAAACAGAAGGAAACAATACCAAAATAAAGATTATTGAAGCCTTCAAAGAGAATATAAAAAAATCCCTTAAAGAAATAGAAGAAAATACAAACAAAAAATTGGAAGAGATGAACAAATCCTTGAAAGAAAACCAAGAAAAGAAAAACCAAAAAATGAAAGAAACACTCCAGGGAGTAAATATTGAACTAGAAGTAATAAAAAAGACTCAAAATGAGGCAAAGGTAGAAATAGAATATCTGAAGAAAAGAGTTGGAACTGCAGATACAAGCATAACCAACAGAATCCAGGAGATGGAAGAGAAAATCTCTGCAGTGAAAGAATCAGTAGCAGAAATAGATACATCAGTCAAAGAAAACACTAAAACTAAAAAAGCCATTACACAAAATGTTCAAGAAATTTGGGACACCATAAGAAGACCTAACCTGAGAATAATAGGAATAGAAGAAAGCAAAAAATACCAGCTCAAATGCACAGATAATGTATTCAATAAAATCATAGAAGAAAAGTTTTCCAACCTAAAGAAAGAAATGCTTATAAAAATACAAGAAGCTTACTGAACACCAAATAGATTTGATCCTCCAAAAATGTCTGCTCAGTACATAATAATCAAGCCATAAAACATACAGAACAAAGAAAAAAATTTAAGAGGTGCAAAAGGAAAGGACCATACCTGTAAAGGCAGACACTTTAGAATCACATCTGACTATTCAATAGAAACAATGCAAGCAAGAAGGTCTTGGTCAGAAGTTGTACAGACCAAGTTATTAAAAGAGCATGGCTGCCAACCCAGACTATCATACCCAGAAAACTATCAATCACCATAGATGGAGTAAAAACAATATTTCATGACAAAGTCAGACTTAAACTATACCTATCTACAAATCCGGCCCTTCAGAAAGCATTAGAGGGAAAACTCCAACTAAGGATCCCAGATTACCATCAAACCACAAGCAATCAATAATCCCACAGAAGAAAAACCCAAAGAAAGGAAATACATACAAGCTACCACCAAAAATAAAAAGAAATGCCAGTCAGTTGTCACTAATATTTCTTAATATCAATGGACTCAATTCCCCTATAAAAAGACACACACTAACATAATGGATACAAAAACAGAAATCATCCTTCTGCCGCATATAAGAAACACACCTCAACCTGAAAGATAGACATGGAAACTAAACATTATTCAACTGAACCATCTCTGGGTCAAGGAAGAAATTAAGAAAGAAATCAAAATACTCTAGAATTTAATGAAAATCAATCCACAACACCCCCAAAGTCCTGGGATACAATGAAAACAGCCTTCAGATGAAAATACATAACCCTAGATGCCTAAGTGAAAAACCTAGAGAAATCTTACACTAGAGAACTAACAACACAGCTGAAAACCTTAGAACAACTAGAAGCAAACTCACTGAGGAGAAAATAATCAAACTTAGAGCTGAAATCAACACAATTGAAACAAAAAGAACAATACAAAGAATCAATGAATCAAAGAGTTGGTTCTTTGAGAAAGAAAACAAGGTAGATTAACCCTTATCCAAACTAACCAAAAAGCAGAGAGAAAGTATCCAAATCCACAAAATCAGAAAGTAAAAGGTGAGCATAGCAACAGAAAATCTAGAGAAATATCAGATCACACTTTGAAAATCTATACTCCACAAAAATAGATAGCTTAGAAGAAATGGACAGCTTTTTGAATTGGTATCATTTACCAAAATTAAATCAAAATCAGATTAAATATCTAAACAGACCTATAACCATAAAGAAAATTGAAGCTGTCAATAAAAGCCTCCCAAGAAAACAAGGTCCAGGTCCAGAAGGTTTCAGTACAGAATTATACCAGACGTGCAAAGAAGAACTATTATAAATACTCCTTAAACTGTTTCACACAGCAGAAACTAAATAAATATTGCCAAATTCTTTTTATGAGGCCACAATTACCTTAATACCCAAGACACTCAAAGATGTAACAAAGAAGGAGAATTACAGACCAATTTCCCTCATGAATATTGATGCTAAAATTTTCATCAAAATTCTGGCAAACTGTATACAACAGCATATAAAAATATCATCACAAATGATCAAGTAGGCTTCATCCCAGAAATGCAGGGATGGTTCAACATACAGAAAACCACTAATGTCATTCATCATATAAACAAAGTGAAGGAAAAAATGATATGATCACATCCTTAGATGCTGAAAAAGCCTTTGACAAAATCTAACACTCCTTTATGATAAAAGTTCTGGAAAGATTAGTAAAACAGAAAATATATCTAAATATAATGAAGGTAATTTACAATAAGCTGACAGCCAACATCACACTTAATGGAGAAAAACTCAAAGCAATCTCACTAAAATCCGGAACTAGACAAGGATGTCCTCTCTCCCCTTATCTATTCAATATAGTTCTCGAAGTTTTAGCTAAAGCAATAAGAGAACAAAAAGTGATTAAGGGGATTCAAATTGGAAAAAAAGAAGTGAAACTATCTCTATCTACAGATGATATGATTGTGTACATGAATGATGCACAAAATTCTACCAGAGAACTCCTATGCTGATAAACACCTTCAGCAATGTAGCAGGATACAAGATTAACTCAAAGAAATCAATAGCCCTCCTAAACACTAAGGATAAAAGGGCTAAAAAAGAAATAAGGGAAACATCACCCTTTATAATAGCTGCAAATAGCATTAAATACCTTGTAGTAACTATAACCAAAGAAGTAACATATCTATTTGACAAAAACTTTAAATCACTGAAGAAAGAAATTGAAGAGGATATCAGAAAGTGGACAGATCTCCCATTTTTCTTGATAGGTAGGATCAACATAATAAAAATGGCAATTCTACCAAAAGCAATCTACAGTTTGATGCACTTTTCATCCAAATCCCAACACAATTTTTTACAGACCTTGAAAGAACAATACTCTTTGTCGAAGATCAGGTGTTCATAGGTTTTTGAGTTAATGTCTGGATCCTCAATTCTATCCCATTGATCCACAAGTCTGTTTTTATGCCAGTACCAGGCTGCTTTTATTACTGTAGCTCTATAGTATAACTCGAAGTCAGGGATGGTGATGCCTCCTGAGGTTCTTTTGTTGAGTAAAATTATTTTGGCAATCCTGGCTTTCCTGTTATTCCAAATGAAATTGAGTATTGTTCTTTCAAGTTCCAAAAAAATATTGTGTTGGGATTTTGACTGGCAGTGTATTGAATCTGTAGATTGCTTTTGGTAGAATTGCCATTTTTACTATGTTGATCCTACCTATCCAGGAACATGGGAGAGCTTTCCATTTTCTGATATCCTCTTCAATTTCTTTCTTTAGTGATTTAAAATTTTTGTCAAATACATCTGTTACTTCTTTTTTATAGTTACTTCAAGGCATTTAATGCTATTTGAAGCTATTATGAAGGGTAATGTTTCCCTTATTTCTCCAAAATATTCAATGGAAAAAAGATAATATACTTAACAAATGGTGTTGGCATAGCTGGATGATAGTGTGTAGAAAAATGCAAATAGATCCAAGCCTGTCACCCTGCACAAAACTCAAATCCAAGTGGATCAAAGACCTCAGCATAAACCCAGCCACTTTAAACTTGATGGAAAAGAAAGTGGGAAATACACTTCTACAAATTGGCAAAGCATTTCCAAGGTGTAAACCACAAGCACTGTATAACATGGGATCTGAAGCACCTTGGACTAGCAACTTGGAACCCATTTTCCCCAAAGGAACACCTGATCCAGTCTTGTTTTTAGGATGAGGAAAATGGATGTGCCTGGAGTGGGTGATGAACTAAGCCACCTTGTGACCTTGGGACTTCCTGCCCTTGCTGAGTAGGAAATGAGGAGATGGGGAAAAGAGAGATTTACTGAGAGGGGAGTAAGGGATGGGAGTTTGAACATGGGGATACATGGATAAAAAAAATGAAACTTTATACATAATGAAAAATTGAAAATTCAAAAAGAAAATAAATTCTTCCTCTTGTAAATAAATTTTAATTTACAAAATAAAAAAGAACAATGATTATTATAAACATGAAGAGATGTTCAGAAGAATAATAAAGAAGCACTTGTCACTTATCACATTGGTAAGATCTTCTGACAGCAATGCTATTGGTGATGCTGTGGAATAAAGAAAGATATATTTTTGGTGAAGGGATGAAAAATTGATAGGATTCTTATGGTATGAAATTTGAGAGCAACACATGCAATTACTTGTGGTCTTCAAGAAGTTAGATTAAGAGATGCTTCTTTGTGGTACTTATTGATTTCTTATGAAAGAAAGAAAACCAGGGTAGCAGGGCCTTTGGATGTCTGTCTGGCATCAGCAGGCCTCCCAGCAGGGATATTTTGACTATGAGCCACTCCAGATGACATCTAGACCTGTGCCCTTCCGGCCATAGCAGTATCTGATACCCAGAAAGAATCCAGAGGCTCCATCTGTGCAGACCAGACTAGGAAATTTTAGTAATGTCTCATTTGGGGGCTGCTCCCACAAGGACCTTGGAGTTATCAGCTCTGGAGGTTTGAACAGTGTTGTGACCTAGAGAAGCTATTCCTGAGGCTCTCCTTTCCTGATGTTTTTCTGCTTCTCTATATCTCTTGGTTCCTTGAAGGTTTTAATGGAAAAGTGAACCTATAGCAGAAGCTGAGAATGCAGCTGGACATGCTTCCAGGTGGGCCACAAGAGGAAGGTAATTCCTTTGACCCCCAATGCCTGAGGCCAGTCAGTGACACTCAGGACCACAAGGAACAGAAAACACATACCTGTCACTCCAAGAAAAGGTGGCTAATCTGAGTGGTAGTGGTAGTGGTAAACCAGATGCTGTGGGTTTAGGCCTCTTAACCACAGGTGACCATTCAGGTATCCAAGCCTTGAAAGTTTCCTAGGAGAACAGGAACCCACAGATGTCATCCTTGCCCCAACTTTTTATAAGGAGAGCTAAAGGTTTTCAAAGTCTGCCCTTGTCTTTTGAGTTTATATGCATGTTTGAAATATTCCAATTGATAAAGATAATCCCAAGATTTTACAACTATCTTGTTATTTTTAAAATCACTATGTAAACAATTTCAAGATTTTTTTTTCTTAAAAACTAAATAAAAGAACATTCTGATAATATTTAGATTTGGTTGCTTGGCAAATAGGCATTAGTTTCATCTCTTCTCTCTCCCTACCCATCTTCTAATATTAAAACTCAGTTTTGGAAAACAAAAATTGTAAAAAAATTTGGTATTTTGATTTGGAAAGCTGGGTCAGGTGTTGGTATGTTTGTTTTGAGACTACGTTGTATCTAATCACAAAAGTGTGACTCAAAAGTATTGTCCTATTGGGCTGTGGAAGGCTAATAGGGAAAGTAATATTTTAGGAAGGGCAGTATGCACTGTGATTAAGATGAAAAGACAAAAGATTTCTGCAGAGTTTGATGGGAACAGGTAGAAATGTAGACATGGAGGAAGAATTATTCTTTGTGCTTGTGCAGTGAAAATGGACTCAGACAGAGGAGAGTCAAACTATGCGTAACAAAGGGAGACTCAGACTAAAGTACCACCACAGACTTGTTAGTTAACTTATTCTATAAATTAACCAGATCATTCCTATCTTTCTCTGCCCAGCCACTTCGTGAGGGTGGTTTATTAGTGTTTTTCCCTACAGGAGTTGATAGATGCAAGATTAAAGTTTCTGACCTGCATGCTGCTGCTGGGGTGAGATTTAGCTGGCTGAAGAAGCTACCAGGTGATGACTAAAGCAGTGAGCAGTTTCTTGAAAGGAACAAAATGGTAAAAGTGCTAGAACATCTCAGATAAAACAATCAATCCAAGTGTAATGAACAAAAAACACAGAAAAGTAAAACAGAATGAACCTGTGGGGAGTTAGCAAATAAGTGTCAGAGGAGTTGTTAAACTGCTAGGCTGAAAGGGCTCTGCAAGGTCTTAGAAGGCTGGCAAATCAGACCCACAGAAGGGTGACATTGAAAGATAGTATGGATAACAATAAGATCTCATGATCTTCCAAAGAGTGGGAGGATGGAAAAAGTGGATGGAACTTGAGACTGAATTTCATCAAACTTAAGGAGAAAAACTGACAGCTGAAAAGCAATGAAGAAATGCTCTAAGGATGCAGGTATAATAGATTGAAAGCTAGATTACATATTCAACCAAATGCACAATAGTAAGTATATTACAATAAATATATTTTAAGATATTAAAGACATCAAAATATATGGATTTTGTGCTCTTAACTGCTGAGCCATCTCCTCACTTTCCTTATAAAATATTGTAAACAAAATATTTTGACCAAATGTGTAAATTTCTGTAAATAATTTCTTTTGTCCATCCAAACCTTCCTGTACATCCCTCCTTGTCCTTTTTCGATTCAAAGCCTCTTTTTCCATTTATTGCTCTTGCTGTCCTGTGCGTGTGCATGTGCGTGTGCGTGTGCGTGTGTGTGTGTGTGTGTGTGTGTGTAGCCCTAATAAGGAAGTACAACCTGCTCCATCTGTATGTTATCCACATGTATGTTTTCAGGGCTACTCATTGTTATTGAACAACCAGTTGCTGTGCTCTTCCCTAGGGAAGACTATTTCTCCCACTCAGTATTCTTTAACTGCTTGTATTTCTCTGTGTAGGGTTGAAGTTCTGTAGGCTTCTCCTGTCCACTTTGGTAAGTCTATTATCCTTGTTCAGCTGTTGTTTTTAAGGGCCACCATTTTAAGTATGCTAAAATTTTCTGACTTGGTAAGTGCCTCCCAGAAGAATATTGAGAGAATACTTTTGTAAAAAACTATGGTTGATCTCTGGGCAGATAAAGGCTTTCTCATTCAGTGGGTTGGAGAGATGGCTCAGGGGTTAGGAGCGCTGGCTGCTCTCCCAGAGGACCTGGGTTCAATTCTCAGCACCCACATGGCAGCTCACAACTGTCTGTCATTCCTTTTCCATGGATCTGACACCTTCATACCAATGCACATAAATGAAGCTAAATAAATTTTTTAAAAAGAAAGAAACTGTAGTGATCATTCTGTGAGTAACTTATCCTGTCTTCACATGATACTATGTTTTGTTAGATCCTTTTAGCAGCATAAACTCCATTTTGTCCTAGTCTGACATTTTGCCCTGAGTTGCTGCTACCCACAATTTCCTGAGGCTAAGCTGCAGCTCCCTGCCCCCCCACCCCCAGAACAAACCAGAACCACCAAACCACAGAAAGGGCAGAAAGTGTGTCACTATATATTACATTAGGATTGGATGGGACTCTGAAGCTGTCTCTGTGGTTTTCCCCTTTAAAACTTGCTGCTACCCCTGCCTCAGGGACACATCTAGAGCCTGAAACCTGCAACTTCCCTGCTATTTCAGCTTACTCAAACCCAGTCTTTTGTGGTGGATTATTCCCAGATTCTCAGACTCTAATATGATTTCACATGCTTTCAAGGCTAGAAGATAAGACTTACAGGCTTGGAAATGTGGCTTTATATGGTCTATAATGGTCTTCCAAACAGAAGTCCAGTGCACTTCAATGCATTAATTTTTTAAATATTTTATGCCAAAACAGATGAGTTAGCACACAATTTTTTTTTTTTTAAGAAAAGCTTGTATTACATTTTAATCAGCTCATTCCCTGCAATGTCTTTTCTTGAGGATGGCCAACAACCCAGTTAGTATTGAATCAAAAATAAACCAGGTCTTCAAATCACTGTCAAAACATCAAACTAAGACACACACAAACACACAATCACTCTGTTCTCCAGAAATATATATTTGTGGTATGAGCATGTTTATTCCTAGTTTCAGAACTTTTTAAAAATGTGCATTTTATGTCATTTGTAGAAGATTAACAGTCAGCATATCATCATGTGACCAACTTGAGGATGCAAGCCAAAGGCTAGGTTGCTAAGCAAAAGTGTCCTGTTTGCCCTGACAGCAGTTGCAGTTCTTGGTTTTGCCTTTGGTTAATTTTCAAAATTAAATTTCAGTTGCATATCTACTCTTCCATACATAGGAAACAAAAGATAACACATACGGACCTAAAAAAACAAAACTAGTCATGTAAGGGGCTAAAGCCATTCACACTGTCCCTGGGCACTAATCTCTAGTTCTGTCCTCAAACCCATGTCCAAGTGTCAGGAGACTTCCCTCCACCCCTGTAGGAGGCTGCTTTGTGAGGCCCGGCTCCTCCCAGGTCCCACTCTGGATAGTGTGAGTCACAGACTGTTCAGGCCTGGGCATTATGTTCTGAGTCACTCATCCGGAGCCTTGCCCAGGATCAAGGTGGACTTGAATTGTCCACAAATCAGAACGGAAGAAGCCGCAGCAGCAGCAGCAGCCACAGCAGCAGCCGCAGCAGCAAAGCTCTAGGTAAGGAATTGTGGGGAGGTTCTCAGATCACCACGTTCCCAAGATGTACACTGCCCCGAAGAGCCAAGAGGGAGAGACCGGACGGGACCGGAGAAGGTTAAGATCCCACTACTCTAGAAGGAATAGCCTAGGAGCAGGCACAGACACAAAGTAGGGAGGGCCAAGGGGGCACCAAGTAGGGACTAGAGGAGGCCCGCAGAGCGCAGGCGCGCCCCGGTGGGGGTGTTGCCCATGCAAAGGCTGGCTTCCAGGGGAATTGTGGCTGCTGATACTGTTGGTACATGAAACCCTGGGCTTTGATTGCTAGGAGGAAACTTCAGAGCTTCTATCTACATGCCAGGAAGTGATCTGCAAGGAAGTCAAGAATTTACTGGAGCCTCAGGCTAGTTTGGAGTGCAGGGTCCATCCCACACTGGTTGGAAAAACAAGTCCCCTCTGCCCCCCCTTCCTTTTCTTTCTCCTTCCTGTCTCTCACCAGCTCCTCACTCCACCAGTCCTCCCCTTTTCCCCTTCCTTTTATCTTTTTTTTTCATTGACTGCTTCTTATGAACTTGAAACAAAGCTTCTTCTCCTCCCTCTGCCCTTTCACCTGTGTCATGATTGGTCTTCAGCCAAGTCCCTCAATTTCAAGGTACTCTTCAGCTCTCAAACACTTCCCTACAGTCGTGGGCCCAGACTGCCTCACTCATAGCTGTTTGTACTGTCTTTGTCCCCTAATCAAGGCTGTGTGTCCACCTATGCTCTGGTCCGTGGATCACACAGATCTATCTTTCTGGCTCTCCTAATAAGTCCTTTCCTACGTCACAATTTCGGTTTTGGTTTTTCTCTCTTCCTTTTACAACCTTCAAATGTTGAGCATCACCTAGAATAAGGTGGGTTTCTCTTTGAGTGCCTCAATGTCCACAGAATTTGAAGGTTTGAGCTGTTAACATAGACTCACCTGACATCAGGATGCCCAGGACCTCTAACTCTTGATCTGTAATGTTCATTCCTTTCTTGCCCTACCTTTATTTCCAAACTGCAACGACTGGCATCTTTCAGCCTCAGGTGACCTGGTATGCCTCTCATGTCTCAAATGGAACTCATCATCATTCCCATTCCAAGCTAGTTCTTCATAGGAACTTCCTAGAACTCTTAACCTAAGTATACATTTAGCAGGAAGCATTATTTTGACCCTTGCCTCCTCCCTACTTCCTAATTTGCAGAAGTCACTCTGCCTGACAATACCTTCTTCTCTGGTCAGGTCAGGGTCTCATCTATATCAATAGCCACCAGTCCATGATAGTGGCCTACTAACAGACTCCTCGGCTCCCTTCCAGATAGAGAGCTATGCCATTTTCCTAAGTCTAAGTCCTGGCATAACTACATACAACGTGTTTGTTTATTGCAGACTGAGAGGCCAGCTCTCATGATGTGCCCCAAGGTAGAGAAAAGAATGCCTCAGAGTAGCAAGGGTTTAGGAAAAAATTCTAGGTAGAAAGGTCTTAGGTAAAGGAACAGCAAACTAACACATTCTGAAGGTATCTGTAGTACTGTCTTGTAAAAACACACATACATAAACAAACAAACAAAAACTACTACAGAAGATACCCTAGCCAGTATAAGAGCTGTTGAAGGTCATTTTACATTTCTTAAGTAAGCAATAGAGATGGAATCATTCTGTAAACACACACAAAAAAAATCACAAGCTTTTTCTCTCAGTCAAAAAAAAGCCATGCTGACCCTAACCAGGGCAGGGCTTCTGTGTCAGCCAGATTCCCTGATGTATAGTTTATGAAGCAGGCAGAAAGGCATGTAGCAAGGCAAGAGACAGTGACCTAGGAAGTCCTCCAATACTTATTTTACCCTGAATAGACAGTTAGCTGGACCTTGAATTTTATAGCATAAATGTGAGGTTAGAAATATGTGCAGAGAGTCAATTACTAGGACTGAATTATGTCTTAAAATGTTATCTATTAGGCTTTTTTTCTGCAAGGAGAAAACTGGCACTGAAATTGTTTAGGACTGGACTTTAGTAAACTCCTGGGAACTTATCCTTGAGCATTTCATTTCAAGGGCTACTAGTCTTATTTTGAATTTGCTGAGGTCTTTTGCTAAAGGTCTGGCTGTGAAAGTGTATTTTGTTTGTTAAAATTACACATAATAAGAAAAAGTCATCCTTTTGACAAATTATTGACAATTTTGCCCAAAAGGTGTAAAGCACACCACCAAAGTGCTGTGGAAATAACCCACAGCACACAACATTAGGGGGAGTTAAGGTGATGGCTCGTGAGAAAGTTACTACAGAAAACAATTTTGTCCAGCTTTGCCCAGTGTGGTCACCTCATGGCTTTTTTCTAGTGGGACTCCTCCATGGACTCTGCCTAGTGTGGTTCCCCAACACAGAGTTATTCATATGACTGATAGGTCAACCTGTAAAGTACAGGCAGTCATCTGCTATAGTGGCCTACTGCATTTGTTAGAGAATGATGAATGGTTTCTAGGCCCTAGCTCATGTTCAGACTCATAACTTCATCAAAAGAGACCAATTTTAACTCCCTCTGATGTCTCACAGGATCCTACACAAACCATTCCCCTGAATCCTACACAAGCAGGATTGGCTCTCTCTCTCTGTCTCACTGTCTCTGTCTCTGTCTCTGTCTCTGTCTCTCTCTCTCTCTCTCTGTCTCTCTCTCTCTCTCTCTGTGTGTGTGTGTGTGTGTGTGTGTGACTTTTCCTGTGAATCCTCTGGACACTATTTAATTGTCATTGTCCTTATTTTTTCATTTGTAAGATAAAAATGAGCTAAATACTAATTCATTTTACTGGCTGAATAGTCTAGTTGCAGAATGAACCCTAAAGCTTTATTTAGTGTCCTGCTGAAAATAATTTCACTTTAGATTTAGCCAGGCTCCTCTGCTTGACAATCAGACTGTCTCAAAAACTTCTGTATGTAACTGAGATTGAGACAAGAAAACAAGGACAGAGACATTTTGTTACCTCATTTGTGTCCCAGATTAACCATTGTATGTAGGATCATGCTTTGCAAGTGTGTGTGTGTGTGTGTGTGTGTGTGTGTGTGTGTGTGTGTGTGATCATGTGGTTAATATGCTGCTGGTCAGCTGTGGTAGGCTACTGACTACTACCTGGGTACTAAAAGGGACTGAGGATAAGGAAGTGAGATGAAGGAAGGGAGCATGAACGAAACCAGAATTACAAGTTTGCAATTAGGAGCAATTACATGTGAAGTTGTTAGCTCATTCTGACGGCCTGTTCAGGCAAGGTGAAAACATGTCCTTCAACACACACATGTGCACACACCCTAAGATTTTTATCTTAAGGTAGAATCAAATCTGCATTTAGTTATACTTTTGTCAGACTCTTTGTGTGTGTGTTTCTTTGGTGCCATCTTCTGGTTGATGAAATTTGTAAAGTTCTTCAGGCCTCTATTTTCTGAAATGTCAATTATCAGGTAAGCTGTAGAAATAAATTTTACCTAGAGACAAGTTAGATTCTGCTTTCCTGGGGTTTCATCACAACTGAACATACCACCTGATATCTGTAACCTTTGATGCCAAGTCTTGATATGCTAACAGGAAAGAACTACACATTTTGATACAATGGTTGTCTTCTTCTAAAACTGCCTTTAATACTGGGGAAAATCCCTCAGTCTGAGACATTAGCTCCCCACTTTTTTTGCACCTGAGAGATGCAGGTGACCCTCAAATTTTGGACCTCAATAAATTATGATAGTAAAAATACTGTATGCGGCATTTTGAGTTTACAATCTATCTACACAGAAAAATGAACATGTGCATGGTCATTCAGATCTAGTCTTTTCCATATTGTTTTTTGTTTTTGTTGGTAATTTTCCAAATTAGGACATAATCTTCTTGTAGGGCTTAAAAATTTCAGTTAAAATTATTTGTACATATGGAAGGAAAGATATCATTTTAAAAAATAGCTTGTAGAGCCATAGAATATTAGGCAGTGATGAGTTTGGTGAACTTTAATATTTTAAAAGTTAATAATCATGATTTCTATAAAGTCTAATAGAAATAAACAAATAAATATAATGTTTTGTGAAAGACACAGTAATTTAAGATTACAATAACTAATAATAGCAACTCTAATAATGATCATGATATTCTATTCCACCCATAATGATTAATCAATAACAATAATCACAATGATAATAATGCTATGATTATAATACTTACTAGCATTACTATTAGTATTATAAGTACTATTTCTTTTTAATCACTTGAAGCAAAATTTTTGCTTAAATAGGACTCTTGTTCTCTTAGTTTGTATTTCTTTGTGGTGCTGAGGAATCTGTTGGGAGAGGGCTTTGCCAGTTGAATTCTCTTTTTACTTACCATTTTGAGAAAGCATCTCTCTGAATTGTCTTGGCTGGTATTGAACCTAGTCTGTAGCTCAGACTTTCATTCAACTTGTGATTATTAGCTTGACTCAGTTTCCTGAGTAACAGGGAAAACAGGAGTGTGCTGCCTGACCAGCCCTAGATTGAGGTATTACTATTTCCAGATCCAGGTTAATAAGGCTCATCTGTGTACCACATTTCAATAGATGGCTTTAGGGTTCTTAGGGTTATGTGGGCTGGAGGAAAAAAATTACATTTCTAAGTGGCAAAGAGCCTAATTAACAATCTCATGTTTTCTAACTTGAAAGCTTTGGGAGGAAAGAAGTAAGAGCGCTAAGCAGGAGGAAGTCTGTTTCATTTGTTCCTTTAGTCAACTTTAGCTTTATTACGGTTTAGAAAGGTGTAGGAAAGGTTAAAGGCATCCTGGCCAAGATAGATCCAAAGTCAGTGCATCTAGGTTTGTGTTTCGTGTGAAATAAATACAAATAGAGATATATACACACACAAATACACATACACTCTCTTACCCGCACCTTCTTTGTAGGTTCCCACACCAGTCTCAGTAGATCTTGTGGAAAATGTTGTAACTTTCTGGAGTCACATTGATTCACATAAACTTTTTGTCTTCAACGGTCCACATTTCATGTTAGTGCATCATAAATTCAACCTCCAAAACTGGCAAATTTTTATCCTCCTAGCTTTCACTCTATGTGGTAACAAAAATGCGTTCTGTATTTGCAGAAAATTAGTTATGATTCTTAGAACATTCTTTAATAACTATATTAGAGACATCTAACTGAAAGAAAAAAGTAGCTATATTCCGATTTGTTTTGTTTGTGTGTGTGATGATCAGGAATGACAGGCTGGGGATCTGGGAGTTCCGGTCACTAATGTCTCCATGGAACACTAGAAGGGGCATTTAGATTCTGCTCAACATTCCAGTTCCTCTCCCTTGAGAGAGTATCTTTATTGGCCTCAGTGTATCCTTTATTGAGGTTAAAGAGGTGATGTGGAGAACAGTGACAGGCAGTAAACAACCCTATAGGCTACTTAGTGGTGGGACTTACTGTCTGAGGGAGGGAAGAGGTAAAGAAGTTTTGGAGGCTGTCTGAGCCCTGTTACAGAAAGTCCCTTTGTTTACGGGTCACTATTTGGTTACATTTGTTATGTGTGGGGGGATATTTTATTCATTTCATATTGGTTCTCTACTGTTTTTGTTAGACAAGGATTGATAGAGGCAATTTGGAAATTAATGGAAGAAGATAGGCATATCCAGGAGCAGAATTTTCTTTAATTAGAAAAATAGGACTTTATTCATAATAAAAAAATCCAGAATAGATGTAGCCTCCAAGACTCCACATTATCAGATTAAATATGAAATTCTATAATTTTAAAATCCACAATAAACTTAATTTACTCACTATTATAATATTAAAAAAAAAGAAAGCTGGAAAACCAAGCTGCTCTGCACAAGTGAGATTGTGCCTGTAGCATGGATGTCTTGATGTTTTACAAGATAGAAAAGAGGAAACTAACATGATGGTGGATTACATCTGCATATCACCTCACTTGCAGTCTGAACGGTGGTGGTGGTACTAGATTTGGTGTATGAATCTCTTCAGCAGATGCTTCCATGGGGATGGTTAGTCAAGTCAACATCCTGTCCAGAGCGTCTCAATCCACCTGAGGCTCTTAGGTAGTTAATTCTTCAATTTTCCCACAGACTTAGTGCCTGAAAAGGATACAAATTTATTATCTCCAGGTTCTAGATGTCCAAATCCAACAATGGTGCATCAGAGCAAGCTCCCAGGAAGAATCATAGCTTTGCTTTCCTTTTCCAGCTTCTTGAGGTAGCCACGCTGGCAGCCTGGCATTGAAGCGACTCCTGCCTGCATGTCTTTTACTTCAGACCTTCCTGGTTCTCTCTCCTCTAGGACCTTTTGGAGTTCATTACATATTCTATAACGTTGTAGGTTAGTGTCTATTTCTAAAATCTTTAATTAAATGCAGCCAGTGAGGCACTTACTGCTAATTAATATAATAACACAATGTATTTACAGGTTTATGGGTTGAACCAGGTGTATCTTGAGGTACAGACACCTGATATCTGATATGCCCAGTGTCCTCTGATGGAGACCCTGGCAGCCATATAACTACAGAAGGCCTCTGTTGATGTACTTCTGTGCTGTGTCTTCCTTCAGTCTAGATCCTCTCCAATGGACTACCTCTGTGAAGCCAATGGCTCTTTCGCCATCAGCCTACTAAAATTATTGGGTGAAGAGAACAAGTCCCGCAACCTGTTCTTCTGTCCCCTGAGTGTCTCCTCTGCTTTGGCTATGGTCTACTTGGGAGCCAGAGGAAACACAGCAGTTCAGATGTCCCAGGTATGTATGCTGGCAGTTATGGGGAGGGGTAGAGGAAAGAAAAACAGCTGGTTGGTTTGGGCTCCCTACACCAGTGGTTCTTTCTCTATCCTCAGCCAGTGAGTGGAAGTCAGTGTGACTGGGGGGTTGGGTAGAGGCAATGTGGTGACCCTGACATGAGCCAGTTCCAGTAGGAAGGCAATCATGTGGGGCCCATCATTGCCACAGTTTACAGGAGACATTGAGTGCTAAATTACTTTCTCTAGATAAAAGCCATCAAACATTCTGGTAAATTTACATCTTGCAGAAAATGGTAATCTGAGTTCTTCCCTACACAGAGGAGCAGATGTATTCCAACTTGATTATCTTTCCAGCTTTTGTAGTCTGTTGTTTCAAAAAGTAATACAGTTGTGTAAGTAAGCTTTTATGAATTGGGTGACGGTCTAGGTATATATAAGTTGAAGAAAATAAGCATAAATATGGAATTAGTTCTTTGGAAATCATTTAGAGGGAATGTGTAATCTTCCAGATCTCAAATAGTTTTCGAAATCTTTGTCTAAAAATTAGATAATAGTGATATTTTTCAGCCATATGGAAAAGCATCACATAAACTGCCATCTGAATGTCACTGTTTTCACCAGCATGAGAGTGTGTGGATGATCTCCTGTAGTGCATCCAGGGATTACAGCTGAGATCCTCTCACTGAACTCACTGGGGAAGAAACCTCAGGAGTGAGACTTTTTCAGATTCAGAGGGGAAACTTTAACTCTTACTTTGATTTGATATGTAAATCGTGATCTGGTTTGGAAAAACAATTTTGAAAGCCTCTTCTTTTTTATTTCTGCTGTTTTATTCTTGTATTCCCTTGTTATTAGGTTCACTCCTGCTATCCAATTGTTATGTTGTTCATCAATCCTGAGTTATCTATCACATGACACTTTTCTAGGATGGATGAATCCTTCAGACTTGGGACTGTCACTCAAAGAGAATATTTTACTTCCTCACAGACACTTCCTAAGGGCTCAGGGGTTTAGTTCTCACAACAGAGAGGTGCAACTGCCATCTAGTGGGTAAAGACCACATCCCCCAAAGCACTAGGCAGCCCCATGGCAAGCATGCTGGGTTGAAAACCTCTTGAGACAGTCACACTGGACTCCTCGTATGATAGGAACATTTTACATTTTCATCCTTAGCTGGCTTTGTGTGTGTGTGTGTGTGTGTGTGTGTGTGTGTGTGTGTGTGTGTGTAAAAGGAAAGATAATGACTATGTTAAACAGTCTGTTTATTTATTCTACCTCCTAGGTACTTGGTTTGAACAGAGATGGAGATGTTCATCAAGGTTTCCAGACACTTCTTACTGAAGTTAACAAAACTGGTACCCAGTACTTGCTAAAAAGTGCCTGCCGACTGTTTGGAGAAGAATCATGTGATTTTCTTTCAGTATGTAGTGCTCAGACATTGAGGAAAAGAAGTTGAGAAAAGATTTTAAAAAGTCAAAAATTAAAGAAGAGCAAGAGATGAATCCTTACTCTCTAACTATAGAAATGTGTTTATAATTACACTTGTGATATTGTAATTGTGAATTTTAGGATTACTTTTGAATTAATGTCCTCTTGTGTTTTCTTTCTTTCTTTATTTTTTTCTGGAAAACCCCTCCATGAAGTCAAGGTCACTATTATCCTTTTGTGCCTTGATAGGTACCCTCCCCCTTTCTCCTGTGACCTTGAGTGACCATATCATTCTCTATTATATGGAGCCCTGCCCCATCCTACCTCTGCTGTGAGCCTGAGTTTTGTCTAGACAGCCTCTCAAGGTCTCCAAACTCCACTCTATCTTCTAACTCACCATCATTGAAGGGATCCTGCTGGGCTGTGGACTTTGTCTTCTACATTATTTTAGATTACTTTCCATGGGTCTTTTCGTGCCTCCCTTAGCCATTTCCTGTTTTACAAGTCCAACTACTGAAAAAATAGCCATTCTAAGATAAAAATGTTTTCATGATTGAGTAGATAATTCCAAATTTACTTCTCGCAGCCTGCTAAAACAAGAGTGATCTGACAGTCATGTCCCCTCATACACAGAATGTCATTAACATGAAATTTGCAAAACAAATGCTACAAACTTGATGGTTTTGTTGCCTGAAAATTCTGAGGCTCAGGATTATGCCTGTATCGCTGTGGTAGATTCTGTCTTCTGACAGCTCTCTGCTTTGAACTTTCTATCACTGCAGATGACTGTAGATCCCAGAATTCTTCTTGTGAATTCATATTCACTGGAAACATCAGTTTTATCATTTATTATTGGTGGCACAATGACTCAAATTCTACCTTTCTAGTGTACATGTCCCCTAAAATACTTTAGAATAGGTATTAGGGAAAAAGTGGAGTTAATTACATACATATGTAGCTGAAAACACATTTTTGTAGGGGAAGTTAACTAGGTCTTACTGTGCTAGGTAATCTCCTAATTAAACTTCAACTTATATTTTGACATTGCTGATACAACAAAATATAAAGACAGGATCACATATACAAATTCATTCATTCATATCCACAGACTTTGTGACCCATCCATGATCCCCACTATCTTCTGCCACTTCCACAAACCTTTCCTATTTCCCCATTCTCCAATACCTGTTTCTCAACCTTCCCAAATGCTGTGACCCTTTCACACAGTTCCTCATGTTGTGGTGACGCCGAACCACAAAATTATTTTTATTGCTACGTCATAACTGTAGTTTTGCATTTGTTATGAATCATGATGTAAATAATATGGCTAAGGGGTTTGAGAACCACCCAGTTATTTTGTTTCAGACATACATATTCTATTTACTTCCTCATGTACTTTTAAGTTGACATTCTAGCTCTTAAAAGCCTAATAAACAAAAAAGTGAGTGCCTCTTGGGTTGGAAAACAGAAAATTAAACAAACTCAACCCATCTTGTTTGAAAGAGACATTTCAGTGCTTTGTGCATGGATAACCACAGTCTTAGCCTGTCTTAAATGTTTTTATATGCAGGAAATTTTTCTTATCAGGCTAGGGACCAACCAGTCAAGTGCATATTTTCAACTGGCATCTCCCTTCTCTCTCAACACTGGGCAGTGTAGAAGGCCCACACTTTTTGAGAATTATATGAAAACATCTTGAACTAAAGCATCACCTTCATACATTATTTATAATAGAAAAAAACATTAGGAGAAAATACTTGCTTTCATAGTTGTGAAAAGCTTTGCTGAATACTGTCCAATCTCTGTTTGTGTCTGTAGAGCTTCAAGGAATCTTGCCAGAAATTCTATCAGGCAGGCTTGGAAGAGCTGTCCTTTGCCAAGGACACTGAAGGATGCAGAAAACACATCAATGCCTGGGTGATGGAAAAGACTGAAGGTAGAAGATTTCAATCTAGATGGACATTGAGTTAGGAGGGATTGGGAGATCTTTGCAGGGCTAGACTAGGTCCTCTATGATGTTGCTGCTGTAGCCCAGCCCTCATATCTGTGATGGTGTGTTTGCTGGGCTTTCCTTGAGACTATTAGATTTTAAAATTTAAAAAGTAATCTAATGTTGACTGTCAGACTGCTTCCTTCTGAACTGTGCTGGAAAATTCCTGGTAAATGTTTTCTTTGAAGTCCCTGCTAATGTTCTGTTGAGGGAAATCCTGCTGTTCTCTGAAGCAAAAGGATTTTTTCATTGAGATAGAGATTAGACCATGTATCAGTTGGAGTTGGCCTATTCCCTACCTGTGGTTATCTGAGCAGTTCTTCAGTTAACCTGCAGCCCTCACCCTTCTCTTTATGTGACCACAGAGGTCACAGTTGTTTCAAAGCATGAATCAAAGTTTTCTCTAGAGTCAAGATGTTTTGTTACTATTGGAATTGTAAAGTTCGTAGACCTGATTTATTTCTATGCTCATGAAATATCTTAGCCTGTTCTTGACTTGAATATAGAGCAAAAGAAGGCACCCTAAATGAAAAACAAGAAACTTAGAAACTTTTTAAGATTTGACAATCTAGAACCCACCATTTAATAGATTTAATTTATATGATACACTCACCATCTTTGATGAACAGCCATGCCCTTGGTCATGCTAAAAGACAGTCAAACCATGAGCCCAGGAAGAGGAGAGCCTCCCATGTTTCATACATCATTTGTCTAGTGGGTTTTTGCATTCCCATTGTTGAAATAGCAGTAAGTCAGTGAGGGAGTTCTCTGAATTTTGCCTTTCATGCACCATCACTTTTCTATATCTCTTCACATCCTTTCTCTATGTAGCTGATCATGTGCATATTTTCCCAGAACATTAGAGCTGAAGGGTGTCTAGGAGATCATCTTGTCCCATTCATTGGACAACTGTACTTGAGACCCTTTATCCTGCTTTCATAATTGGTTTCTGAATTTTATTTCTTTTGATAGCTTCCCTTCCTCCACTTGCTACAAGTCTATAGTTTTATCTTTTGAAAGCCTTTGATTATATAAATGTGATTTGGAGATTAGTACCTTCCAGTTGTCACTTGATAGTGGTTGAGAGCATTTTTGGCTGTTGAAAGTGACAGTATCACTAGCTAAATACCTTAACATGTACATTAGAGCTGCCTTCCAACCAAGAAGTAATCACAAGTAAAATGTCCACATTGTTAGGATCAAAGATTATGGGGTTGTTTTCTTAGTTTTGCCAACTGCTACCTCTATTAACTTGGCAGAAGTTCAGGAAAATGCTTTCATCCTGAGCTGCTACTCACACACAAGCTCAAAGAGAAGCTATAGAAGCCATACCTGCTTTTATACTTCTCTCTACATGCAGCATGTTAGCACATTTTTGATAAATCAGCACTAGTGAGGCTGGAAGAGGAATGTTGTGTGTTTGACGACAGGTTCTGCAACATAGCAAGGTGAGACCGATCTATGCTATCCAAAGGCCTGTCTTATTAGGAGAAGAAGGCCTGGTTATTGTTTAAGGACAAATGATTTGTTGGACAGGACTGCAGCCTAGTTATTCATCTAGTCTAGGCTTTAAATTTTGTATGTCAAGAGAACTGATTATAGGGGAATGCTTATTGCCACCCCATCCCAAAATCACTATAGACTTCTTTTACAGTGTTCTTCATTTAATTTTTTTATGTTCTCTACAGGTAAAATTTCAGAAGTTCTGAGTCCTGGAACAGTTTGCTCACTCACAAAGCTGGTTCTCGTAAATGCCATGTATTTCAAAGGGAAGTGGAAAGCTCAGTTTGACAGAAAGTACACACGAGGCATGCACTTTAAAACTAACCAGGTAGAGCAGTGGCTTTCAATGTATTGTTATTCTATTAAAGTAGTAAGCTGTAAAATGTGATTGATGAGAGAAATAGAAGGTTATTTTTTATATTACTCATAATCTGTTTCTGGATGAAATTAATGCATGCTTTATATCTTTAATTAGAGGTAGGAAGAGAAACTAAAGTAATGTGCTACGGGTAGACTTTTTTTTTTCTTTTCTCATTTTTGATCAATTCTGTCTTACCTCTCCAGCCAAATGATGTGGAATATCCTGCATGAGCCTTGTTATGGTGGTGATGTCATCTATCACTGTAGTTGTATAGACATCTTTGCCATGTCAATAGTAGTTATTCAGATCTATTGCTTTAGAGTTAAAGAGAATAGGCTCTTTAATGAAAGGAAACATGTTAGCAGATGTTTGGCTAATTTTAAATATAATTTTATGCATTTCTTTTACATATGAAATGGAATTTGACTTCTGCCTATTTTAAATAGCAGACTACATAAAGATATGATTGTAAAATGTATTTGGTACAGCTTTAAAACTGTCTGATTGTATAGCTCATGTCATGGTCCCCTCTCAAGAAAAGAAAAGATCTAAAACCAACTCTACAGCTCGGCAATACTTTATAGTACACATATATTTGCCTTTTATTTGTCCGTCTTTTAAAATGAGACCTTTCAGTCCAAAAGCTGAATGCCAATGAATGATCTTCTTAATCTGAAAAAGTAATGCTAAACTGAAAGTCCATAGAAATGCCTCACTGTGAATTTTCTCAAAAACAAGCACAATTTTCTCAAAAGTAATATTAAGTTTTATGTTCTGTTCTACTTTTCGAAGTGTTCTTTTTTTTACCTAGTGATACCTCATCCAAGAGCCTGTTTTATACTGCAATGTGCTAACGAGGATTTTACATTTAACAGACTAAATGCATCGAAATAATGTTCATCTTATACTTTTCTGAATCTCAGTAGTTGGATATAGCTTGCTTGTAATACATTATATTTATCATTATGGAAATATACTTTTAATTTCATTTTCATTAGGAGAAAAAAACAGTGCAGATGATGTTCAAGCATGATAAATTTAAGATGGGGCATGTTGATGAGGTGAACATGCAGGTCCTGGTTTTGCCCTATGCAGAGGAGGAGCTGTGCATGGTCATTCTGCTTCCTGATGAAAACACTGATCTGGCTGTGGTGAGTCCGGGACACTGAGTCTGTGGGTGGCAGCTGCACTTACTTTCTAAGTCTATTTCTCAGCTAACATCTGCAGTTTCCAACTAAAGCTTATGCTAAGTAGTGCTAGATAAGAACCCAGCTGTTCCTCTTAGTGAACATGTGTATGCATTTCTTTTACATGTTTATCTGGGAGTAGACAAGTTTTGATGAAGCCAGGATAAGAACATTCCAAAAATATAGCCTCATTTTTAATTCAGGAAGGTGAAGTTGGTTGATAGCCCATTAATTCTTGAACAAAGATCCTGGAAGAGGTATTGCATCCGATTGTGGCAATGATTCTCACATATTAACATGCATATGAGTCACATGGGAGTTATTTGAAGAAAAGCAAGTTATAATTCAGCTTGACATTTTGCATTCCTAATAAGATTTCAGATGAAGCAAGTGCAGTTGACTCATCAAGCACATTTTGAATACAAGGGTTAAAGTATAGGTCTGGGGTTTACATTTAACCCTCCTCATGATAGAAAAGGAACAAAGTCCATGGAAGGAGAGACTCAGAAGGTGTATGACCATCATTGTTGTCATAAGCGAGATAGCTCTCGGTTGGAGAAGCAAATGCATACCAGAGTTGACTTAGCACTTATAATCAATACAAGCCAGCTGCACTATGCTAGTGCACAGAGTCAGTGGCAGGGCCATTTGATTTCTTTGTTTTTAATGTGTGATCAGAAAAATGTTGGTCATAAGTCAAGAATGAGAACTATTATGGGCACATGAGAAAAAATTTAGAAAAATCTGGGGATAAAAGCCAAGTCAGCTGCCACTCCTCACTGGGTAGAGGGGTGAGGAATTGCAAATGGCACTAGCCCACTGCCCTCCTAATTTTACAAATCTGACCCTTTGTTATTGCAGGTGGAAAAAACACTTACGTATGAGAAATTCAGAGCCTGGACAAACCCAGAAAACATGGCAGAAAGTAAAGTTCAAGTTTTCTTCCCCAGACTAAAGCTGGAGGAGACCTATGACCTAGAATCTGTTCTTCAAGGTTTGGGGATGACAGATGCCTTTGAGGAAACAAAAGCAGACTTCTCAGGAATGACATTTAAGAAGAATGTGCCTGTGTCCAAGGTTGCCCACAAGTGCTTTGTTGAGGTCAATGAGGAGGGCACGGAAGCAGCGGCAACCACAGCCGTGATCAGGAATGCCAGGTGCTGCAGAGTAGAACCAAAGTTTTGTGCTGACCATCCATTCCTTTTCTTCATCTGGCACCACAAAACCAGCAGCATCTTGTTCTGTGGCAGGTTCCTTTCTCCATAAAAGCATTTTTATGGGGTTGAGGGTGTTTCTCAAGTGACATCAGGCCCTGGATTCAAAGCTAAGCACCCTATAAAACCAGGCATGATGGTGTTACTATGATGATACTGTTGTTTGGGAGGTGCAGGGCAGGGTGCTCAAAAGTTCAAAGTCATCTTCAGCTACATAGAAAACTTGAGGCCAGTTTTTGATACCTGTCTCAAAAAGATAAGAAAATGTAATATGTGATTGCTTTACACATATTTTTTTTTTTGCCACATGTCAAAACTAAAATCCCATGTTAGCAGATTGGCAAGGTAGTTTCAATATAGAAATGAAAAGAGTATGCTTAGTAGTTGGAGGATATCTCTGCTTCCAGTTCCAAAGCAAGGTGTGGGAGTTTGGAGCTGAGAAGGCCATACTTGGTTTGGAGTGTGCAAGGTAATTCTTAATGTCTCCAGCCATATTTACAACCCAGATCCAGAAGTGCTATCCCACACTGCTGCTGTCTCCAATCTTCAATGCCAGTTGAAGGTCTCCATTCACAAAGTCAAGGGTGGAAGCTATACTGACCCATGTCTCACAAGCTGAGTCAGTATCACATTCCACCAGTGTTATCTAACAGTCCTGTGTTTCTCATGGTTTAGAACTCTTTCCATGAGTTTCAAGTACAAGTTCAAGGACTCAGCAGTAATCTTCAGGACAGAGTAGAGAGACAAAGCTCTAAAGTGTGCCCCTTATCCCCTTAATTCTTTCTAAAGCTCCACAGTGTGGCCCTTACCTCCCCCAGTTCTTTCTACTGCATATAATGAATGAAGCTTCACATTGAACAGTTTTTACAAACCAAATGTCTAATTAACCATATGCTGAAATGTGAATTAAATGTACCCCTGATGCCCTAAATGCATATTCTGCTAAATAGACTCAGCAGGTTGCATTTATACATGTGTACATGTATGTATGTAACAAAGAAGTCACAAATATGAGAGTCAGTGAGGAGGGTACAAAAGGAGTCTGCTGAGATATAAACAGAGGAGGGTGAGCTTAAAAAGAGAAGATGGGGATTCAAACAAAATACTATATAATTGAGCAGAATAGGGTTTAGTAAGTTCTGAAACATGCATATACCCATGATGCCATCTGCATTGTTAGGACACAGAACGTCACCATCACACCTTCAAAGTTCCTTTGCAAAGTTTATAACATCTCTTCTTTATTACAAGAAACTTTTTAATTAAAATATTTTATCATTTTTCCTTTTTTTCCTCCCTCCTCTCCTCCTATGTCTACCCACCACAATGAAAGGCCCCAATCCTCGTCCTAAGCCACAGTTGTTACATATGCACCTAAATGAGTCACCATACAAATGCAATCTAAGGAGTCCATGCGGTGTCCCCTGCATGTGTATTTCTACTGCTGAAACTCAATGTTAGACAATCAGCCCTCATCCTGAGGACTACTGATTCTCCCTTTCTCAGAAGTTGTTAATTATTGCAGCTCTGGATCTAAGAGTGTGGCTCCATGATATTTTCTCTAACTACACTAGGATGTAAATTTTTGTTGGAATTTTTAGGTCTTGTTTAGGTATTCATATTGTTGAGATTTCATTGTATAGCTACCCTGTCATAGCTAGAATCCACTATCTCACAACAGGCTTCCTGGTCCTCTGGCTCCTACAGAGGACCCCATTTCTGAGATGGGGCTTGGGCTTTGTAACCTTGCTATTCATATACTTCATGCTCAGATCTAGAAACTTACCCACACTCAGGCAAGTACTGATTTGTTTCATAGTATATTTATTATGAAATAATATATCCATTTTTATTATTCCTATGATTCACTGAAAAAAATTTTAGATTCACACTGTACTTTACATGCTACATTATATTATATATTACAATTTACTATATATATATATATATCAATAGCTTTTGTTTTTACTTAGTATTTAATTACATAAACATATGTAATTTGTTTATTCATAATCTGGATATCTGCAAAGTTTGGTTACTATAAATAAAGTTTTTAAGAACATTTATGTTCATAAATTTTTTACTAATGTTTTTATTTTTTGACTAACTGCATAAGGTTGGTTATATGAGAGGTGCAGGTGTAATATTTAAGAAAGAGCCAAGCTTCTTGTGATGGTATATATACTTCATTCTAGCACTCAGTAGGGGAGGCAAAGGCAGAAGGATCCCTATAAGTCCAAGGGCAACCTGGTCTTTATAGTTCCAGGCTACACAGTGAGTTCCTACATCAGCGAAAGAGAGAGAAAGAGGAAAAAAAGAGCGTTTCTAAGCTGTTTGCTCAAGTAGTTTACATTATTTAACATTCTCAACAAAGATATAGTTGCTGCATATGTTCACCAAAATATGACTGACCATCAATGTTCGTTTATATAAAGTATTACATGTTAAAATGGTTTTAGTTTGCATTTCTCTAAAAAAACATATATATCATTTTTTCCCAATGGAATTATTTGCTATCCAAATATGGTCTTCAAGTGAAATACCTTTTAAATTTTCTCATTCATTATTTATTTATATTTTATTGAGAAGTATAATTAGAACAAACAGTCAGATATATGGATTATAGACAATTTTATTTATAATTCATATTTAAGACTTTCCATTTCATAATAATACTTTTAAAAATTAAAGCTTCTCAATTTTAATGAAGTATCATGTATTATTTTATTGATGCATAATGTGTTTGTTTCACATCTAGGAACACTTTATCCAACCCAAGGTGTCAAGAACTAGCTATATGTCTTTCAAAAATGTTAAGTGTTCAATTTTAAATTTAGAGATAGGATTCATTTTTTGTTATTTATATTGGAAATATTATTCTTTTTTTATTATTATATCCTGCTTGACCTATGGCTCAGGCACATTGCTAGCCAGCTCCTGCATCTCATCTCAACACATTTCTGTCAGTCTGTCCTGCCATGTGGCCGGTGGCTCACCTAGTTCGTTACATCTTGCTTCATGGGTGGCTGGATCATATATCTCTTTTGATTCTGCCCTCCTTCCCCTATTTATGCTCTGATTTCCCTGCCTACTTCTAAGATGCCTGTCATAGGCCAAGACAGCTCCATTATTTACAGTGACATTCACAGCATACAGAAAGACATCTCACATCTGTCATACCTATCAAGTTATGAGTATCAATATAGTACCCCTTGAGTTGTTGCCATGCTGGTCATCATGGTGGTCATAGACCACACACAGCATAGATTAATTGTTTCCTCCTTTGGAAGCTCACATGGTACCTCTTGGTACCATGAAAACTAGTCCTCAAGGAGGAGGCATTAAGGTCAGTGCCAGCTTGGGAGCCCGTGTGGCTTGAGCCTGAAGTGTACAGTGTCTTAACAATAGAGACTTACCTTTTACCTCTGGATCAATAGATACTGATAGTTTCGTGATGAAAGCCAGTTGTTCATGTATATTTTTGGATGATTGTGTTTCATTGATCAACCTGTCTTGATGCTAATAATGCCACATGATCTTGATTATTAAGTTTTCCAACATTATGCTTACTTTTCAAAATTGTTTTGCTTGAACTTAAGTCTCTTGGATGTTTCAGATTTAGTTTGTCTACTTGTACAAAAACTGGTTGGGATATTTGTTAGGATTGCATTGCCATTAACATAAATCTAAAGTGAGCAGACACATGTACCTTTCAATCTATAAACAAACCATGTTTCTTCATTTTTAAGGTTTTTTTTAATCTTTGCATTGTAAATGTAGTTTTTCAATATACAGGTTTTCCTCAATTACTGTTATGTTTTTTATCTGTATCTCTTATAGTGTTACATTTTAGTTTTGATTTCTGGTTATTTGTTGTTAGTATATAAAATATATATTCAGCTCTTGAATTTCATCTTGTTTTCTGTGGATATGGTAAAACCTGTTATAATTAGTAACTATTACTTGCTTCATGCCTTTGATCAATACTGACATAAAGCAACTGAATTGACAAAATTTTTACTTTGGCTTCAGTTAGGGGGGACCTACCTCATCAGTGTGAGGAAGGCATAGCTACCCCATCATAGTGATAGACATAGTGAAAAGAAGATGTAATGACTGGTTATACGTATCTGCAGACTGAAAGTGAGGAAAAACAAAAGGTAGACTGGGATAAGACTATAGGTTTGCCTGCAGTGCCACCCCTCCAGCTAGCCCCATCTCAAGGGCAGTCTCATCTGAGCTCCAAGCCTTCAAACAAATCACTGGATGCCATTTTATGTTCAAACCACATTACATAGCTTGATTATAGACTTTACAACTGCTAATGAAGAAAACACTTCTTATTTTCTTAATTAGATAATTTTCTCCTTTTTGTGGCTAGTTTTTTGGTAAAGGCATCAAATACAAATATTGTTTTGTTTTTTATTCTGAAGAAAATTATGCAAATTCTCATCATTCTATGTCATGTTAGATGGAGGTTTTCATAGATGTCCTTTACAGGTTAAAGGCATCTCCAGTTACAGTGTGTTGGGAATTTTCATTTTGAAACAAGAGTAATTTTCAAAAATAATTTTCCTCTTGGCTGTTCTGTTTTGCAAAGCTGTATGGCTTTCCTTTTTGGTCTGTTATTTGATAGTTGTGTTTTTGTAACTTAAGTCTTGTAGCTAAACTGTTAATATGCTACAGAAGTACAGTTCTGACAAAGAAATCTAAACAGTTTTCTTGTGATAAGTAGAGCAGATGTTAGGTATGCCTGACTCCATGAGTCACTTTTTTTCTTACTTTAGTGACTTAACTTGGCCTAAAAAGCTCATTGGCTCCCAACTGCTTGATGTCTGTCTCTTGATGTATTTATTCTTTGCCAACAAGGGCAGACCAACCAGGATAAATCTTCCTTGGCATCATGGAACAATAAAGAACAGACTATCATATGCTTAATCTGTGATGTCTTCAGAGAAATAGTGTTCAGAGGTAAGAGGTGATGGTGGTCAGAGTCAAAATAAAATTACTCTGGGCATGGTAGCCAAGCATTTGTATGCATTCCTGGAACATATGAAGCTGAAGCAGGAGAGCCGTAGGTTTGAAGCCAGTCTAGAGTTAATGATGAAACACTTTCTCAAATATATGTGATGGATTTGTTTGTACCAGCTTTTTTAAAAACTAAAGCTCAAGAGATTATATATGGCTATATGGCAGCAACTAAATATGTTAGAATCTTGGTCCCTATTTGCATTTTGATATTATATTTGTTTTGGACATAGACATAGTTCACCTCAAGATTGTGGTATTAATATCCAAACATGCCGATAGACATGCTAACGTAGAAAGGGGGAGTCTCATGGGGCCCTATTCTAAATATACCTAAGAAATGCTGATGGTGGGAGAAATATTATCCCTTGAAATGAACTCCCAAATTAGTTATCCAATACAATTGGCTAGGGATAAAATAATAAACATATAAGTAACACTAAACATTCTGAGAAAGTTCTATTTATATTTTTGTATACATACACACATATACATAGACACATACATACATGCAAACATGCATATGTACAAAACAATAACAATTTTAAAAAAGAGTCCATGAGTTTAAGAGGGAGCAAGGCAAAGGGTATGGAAGGGTCTGGCAGCAGGAAAGGAATGCAGAAAAGAAGTAATTATGTTTTACTTGAAAAATTGAATAAAAATGTTCCTTTTAAAAAACACATTTTAACAAAATAAAATATAATAAGATAAAACAAAAAATATTCTATCAAAGTTATCCAAGCCAAACCAATAGAAATATAAAAGAGTCCAAAAGAAGGCAGAAGAACCAGTGATCCATTGTTATCACACTCAGGAATCCATGAAAATTCTAAACTAAAAGCAGTAGAATATGTGTAGAGAATCTGGTGCAGACCTGTGCAGGCATTTTGTTATGTTTCTTCTGTTTCTGATTTGTGGAATTATTTGAGGAGTGTAGCTTTAAGTCTTCATTGAAAGTCTGGTGGGATTCTGTGCTTGAATTGTTTGGCCTTGGGCTATTTTTGGTTGGAAGATTTTAATGACTGGTTCTATTTCATTAGGGGATCTAGGTCCATTTAAATGTTTTGTCTGATTTTGACTTAACTTTGGCAAATGGTACTTATCAAGAAAATTACCCTTTTTTGTTTTTAGATTTTTCCAATTTGGTAGATTACTGGATTTTAAAGTATTTCCCTATGATGTTTTGGATTTGCCCAGAGTCTGTTGTTATGTCCTCCTTTTAGATTCTGATTTTGCTAGTTTGGATCCTATTTCTCCATCTTTCAGTTAATTTGGATAAGAATTTGTTTATCTTGTGGATTTTTCTCAAAGAACCAACTCTGGTCTATTTTTTTATGCCATTCCTTTTGTTTCTATTTTACTGGTTTCTTCCCTGAGTTTGAATATTTCTTGGCATCTACCCTGTTTAGGTATGCTTATAAATTTTTGATCTAGAGCTTTCAGGTATGGTAATAAGTTGATAGTATGTGATCTCTTCAATTTTTTAATTAAGCATTTAGTGCTCTGAATTTTCTTCTTAGCACCATTTTTATTGTGTCTCATAAGTTTGGATATGTTATGTATTTATTTTCTTTGAGATCTAGGAAGTCTTTAATTTCTTTCTTGTTTTTGTTTGGACCCTAACAAAATTGAATAGATAGTTGGAAACTAAACAACTATCTGTTTAATAGATAATTGTTTAGTTTCCATGAGTTTGTAAGCTTTCTGTTGTTGATATCCAGCTCTAATCTATGAAATTTGACAGGATGCAGGAAGTTGTTTGAATTTTCTTGTATCTATTGAGACTTGCTTTGTGTCTGAGTATGTGGTCAATTTGCAGAAAGTTTTGTGAGGTGTAGAGAAGTTATATTCTTTTGTGTTTGGCTAGAGTGTTCTGTAAAGATTTATTATGTTCATTTTGTTTATAATTATTAGCCTCTATAGCCACACCGTCCTGTGATCTCTGATGTCAAGCCCCTTTGAAGCAGGGTTCCGGCTTCTAAAGCCCTCTCTGCCTTTCTTTCTCCTGGCAAGTCCTCCACCTTCCTCTCTCTTTCCTTTCTTCTTCCCTTCTCTGATATCATAACCTTTTCTGTTAATCATAACCACACCCTACTGACAATAAACCTCTTTTCTACATACAAACAGATTTAAGTGTCTCCTGCTATCCATTGCTGCTTTCTGTCATGTTCCCATGGAAATCCGCTTCCAGTTAACTGGGTAAATTTGAACCATAGCAAAGCCACACACACACACACACACACACACACACACACACACACACGTCTCTCTCTGTTTAAATTTTGTCTCAATGACCTGTCCATTGGTGAATAGTAGAATATCTACTACTATCAGTGTGTGAGGGTCAATATGTAATTTAAGCTACAGTAATCTTTCTTTTCAAAAGTAGATAGATACCCTTGTGTTTGGAATATAATATGAAGAATTGAAACTTTATTTTCGTAGATTATTTTTTTCCTTTGATGAATATATAGGTTCTTTCCTCATCTTTTTTTGGTGAATTTTAGGTTGTAATCTCTTCTGGTAGATATTTAAATAGCTATTCCACCTCTCTACGTAGGTCCATTTTCTTGGACTTTTTTTCTGTTTTACTCTGAGTTAATATCTATCTTTGATGTTAAAATGTGCTTCTTGTATTCAGCAAAGAGATAGATTTTTTTCATATCTATTCTGCCAATTGGTATCTTTTTATTGAGAAATTGAGGACATTGATATTGAGAGGCATCCATGAACAATAATTGAATGTTACTATTTTTTATGTTCTTTTTCTTGGTGATGGTGGTGGCAGTGTGTGTCTGTGTGTGTGTGTGTGTGTGTGTGTGTGTTTCTCCCTTCTTCTGATTTTGCTGGTGTGATATTTTTTATTCTCTGTGTGTAGTTAACTTCATTCGTGGGGATTTATTTTCGCACATTTTTTTGTGAGGCTAAATTGGTAAATAGATATTGTTTAAATTTGACTTTATCATGGAATATCTTATTTTCTCCATCTTTGAATGTTTTGCTGGGTATAGTAGTCTAGGCTGGTGTTTGTGGTCTCTTAGAGTCTGAAGCACATCTGGCCAAGTTCTTCTGGCTTTTTGAGTCTCCATTGAGAAGTAGGTGTAGTTTTAATAGGTCTGCCTTTATGTTGCTTGGTCTTTTTCCTTTGAAGCTTTTAATATTTTTATTTATTCTACACATTTAGTATTTTGATCATTATGTGACAAGGGGACTTTTCTGGTTCAATCTATTTGTTGTTCTGTATGCTTCTTGTACTTTTATAGGCATTTTTTTATACAATTAGGAAAGTTTTCTTCTGTGATCCTTTCTGGGTCTTTAAACTGTGTCTGCCTCCTTTTTCTATTCCTGTTACTTATGGACTTGTTTCTTTGTCTTTTGCATTTCCTAAATGTTTTCTGTCAGAAATATTTTATATGTAATGTTTTCTGTGAGTGATTATTCATTTCTTCTATCTCATCTTCAATGCCTGAGATTCTCTCTTCCATCTGTAGTATTCTGATGGTGATCCTTGTGTGTGTAGTTCCTGTGAGCATTCCTAAACTTTTCATTCTGAGGATCCTCCCCTTTTTTTGCTTCTTTTTCTATCTTTCAAGTCTTGAAAATTTTTATTCATTTTTCTACCTTTTGTGTTTTCTTAACTTTCCTTAAGAGATTTATTTATTTTCTACAATTTCTCTTTTGTGTATTGTACCTTTAAGGATCTCAAGTATCTTCACAGAGATGTTTTATTGTCTTTCTCATGCTTCAGCTATGTTGGAGTATTCAGAGCCTGCTGCGGTGGATAGTCTGGCTTTGGACATGGGGCCCCACTCCTGAACAAAGAACTAAAACCATTAAGAAATGCCAGTGGGGGAGAAAGAGTACCTTCAAAGGGCTATTGAATACAGTTGACAGATCCAATCACACATACATACAAAAAATGCTAAGTAGACTGAGCATGTATTTACATTGTGTGTGTGTATGTGTGCGTGTGTAACAATAACAATTAGTTTAATAAGTTCATGAGTTTAAGAAAGAGCAAGGCAGAGGGTATGGAAGGGGATGGGGAACAGAAAATAATAGGGTCTTTTGCACCTTGATAATCCTCTCCACAATCAAAATCAGACCAAATTAAACCCAGTAACAAATACAGAGCAAAGCAATCCTCGGTGATGGGGTGGTCACATGACAGATATGGCTACCTGGCCTTTAAGTAACCTGTAGATGTGGTCTTGAGCAGCCCCAGAAAGGAGCTGAATTTTGGCTGGCAGGGGTCTGAAACCAAGAGCAGCTCTAGGGGAGGGGTCACGGTTTGGTGGGCTTCGAGGGGCCAGGGTCTGGAGGAGAGAGAGATTGGGCTCTCCACTCAATCATTTCAGATTCTTTGAGTATATAATGTGAATGGCAGGAGCTGAGGTAGAGCTTTCACTAGAACATTTCAGATTCTTGGGTATGGGGCACCGGTGCAAGTCTGGCTGCTTCCTGTGGGCATGGGTCGATGTGTGGATGGGGAAAACAGAGTCAATGGGCTGATATTTGGCAGGAGGTGTGAGTGGAGGTGCATCCATCATAGAGATCTCAGGCACCAGTTTCTTGAGAAGGTGGTGAAGGCAGGTTTCTGGAAAGAAAAATCATTAACATCATCCTTTTGTATGGGGCTAGCCTTGGGAAAGGTGATATTGCTACAAATACACAAGAAGCAAGGGAGTATGAGTCAGGCAAAACAGTAGATAAGCACCTGACTCTGGAGGGCTGGTACCAGCACTGTCGTCTAGGAGCTTGGGATAATGGCATGCCAAACATGGGATGATATGTTCCAGGAGCACAGGAGCCATCACATCTGCTCATCACATGTTCCTGGAGGTTGCAAGTGTATATAAAAAAAACTGAAACAGATTTACAATTTGTTGTCACAGTTAAGGTATTAAAGTTTATAGAAAATTAAGGACTTTAAAAAAATTGTAGTCCGTGCTCTAACGTTTATCAGTGTTAAAACACTGAACCTGAGTTACATAGGAAATTTGTACTTTGGAGTTTCTGCATGAGGCATACCTGTGTGCAATTTTAACAGGGAACTTACTAATGAGCCACCTTGTCATCAAACACTGTCAGATCTGAGAAGGATAAGTGAGTAAGCAGAAGTGGGACAGCTGTCCAGCTAGCCAGGCAGCTCAAGTCTCTGTGATCATTTAGAGACAAGTCTCAGATGCCACACTAGTTCAGCTGCTGGGCCCAGAAGATCAGACAGATTTTTTATAGAGTAGAAATTTGGGGAGATCAACCTACCTGTCTCGGCAGGGGGACAGTCAATCCCTGTTGCTCTTTATCAGTCTGGACAGAATCTTGGTAGCAGTGTAAGGCACTATTCAGAGAGGGAGAGAGAGAGAGAGAGAGAGAGAGAGAGAGAGAGAGAGAGAGAGAGAGAGAGAGAGAGAGAGTAATATAATTACCAAACTAAAAATAATATAATTACCAGACTGGGAATATATCAAAAGTGGGAGAAGGTACTTTTTCTGCATAAAAAAGGGGGCAGAAACAGCCAGTAGGGTGATCAAGTATTCCATGTTTTAACAAGATGTATCTGTTTAACTTTCAACTAAGCAGCTTAAAGTTGGAGTTGAAATTTAGGGGAGAGTCTTGGTGGATAAAAGTTATAGGGGTGGCTTGGAAAAGTGCAGATGCCAGGACAATAGAGGGTGAGCCACTCATTTTATATCAAATTTTTGGCCATTCTGCTCCTATGAGAAATAAATTTTATAAATAATGCTTTCTGTTTCTTTTTGTTGCATAGAAATATTTTTTCCACGCTATCACTGGATTCTTTGGAGGTCATTTTCAGAATATTTCCTTTTCCTTAAGATTTTATTTATTATGCATACAGTATGCAGAAGAGGGCACTAGATGTCATCATAGATGGTTGTTGGCCAACATGTGGTTGCCAGGAATTGAACCCAGGACCTCCGGAAGGACAGTCATTGCTCTTAACCTCTGAGCCATCTCTCCAGCCCCCTTTCCCCTTTCTCCCTTTCTTTTCTTTTCTAAGGCTTTTATCTCTACATTTTTTTTATCTCTTTTCCTCCTCTCTGTCTCTCTCTCTCTGTCTCTGTCTCTGTCTCTCTCTCTCTCTCTCTCACACACACACACACGCACACACACACACACACACACACGCATCTTTTTAAAAAAATGAAATGAAATCTGAATAGTTTAAAGGCAGATTGAGGCAGGCAGCCCCAAGGCCTTTGATACTTTCTAAAACACAAATGGTCAGAATGTGGCATCTATTGACTCATTCTGAAGGCTTCTCACATAATTGGTCAATGAAACAACCACAGCCTTCATCTGAAAGCAAATAAGGAGTAGTTAATTCTAGAGCTGATTTGAGTGATTGTGTCCAGAGAACACAGATTTAGGTCACTCCAAATTTCATGGTCCAATGTGGAGTCAGTTTCATAAAGCTATATAGTTTTACACAATAAAGGAAGTGGTAAATCAAGGCAAGTTTAAAATACAGTGGTGAATACATCAGAGAGGTGGTTATGGCAAAGTGGGGAAGGCTTTCTATAGGACCAAGATGCTATCTGATGATATCCTTAGGTTTGGGGTTGGTGGAAATTTGTAGTCTGGTAACTTTCAAAAGTCTATCAGTCATAGGATGTTAGGTCTGACACAGAGGTAGGTAGGAAATGGGTGTTCCAGAGACTAAAGCCAGCTTAGGACAGGTAATTAGCTTCTGTAGTGTCCAAATGTTTCCATAGTTCTGAATTTCTGATCAGTCCATCAGGCTCTGCACACATATCTCTTCTCAGGAGTTCTTGTTCATACTGTACACATATGGAATTTGGAAAACATAAGTATTTTACATTTATGCTTTTATGTAAAATTTTTAGTTCTGTGGAATTCAATTTCTAGGATGCACCAGGCCTTTGCCAGCTCTCTATACTTTTTGCTTGTTATACTTTAGACACTCAAGTCTTTGTTCTCTGCCCCTGTTGTCATAGGTCAGCCAGAACTAACTACAGAGGGCAGCCATCTGCACAGTTGTGGGCATGGTAATGAGAGGGATCTTTACAAGTCACTGGCTCAGTGCATTTTTATTTTCAAGGAAAGAAAGACAAATACTAGGTCACTGCATGTGGTGAACTTGACCTATGGTCCTGAGGGAGGTTGCCTCAGCAATGGGGCCACAGTGGATTTGCAAACAGAAGCTCTCAGTCTGGCTTCATGTAGGCAGGGGTAGTGGCTGCTAACAATTCTTAAGTCAGCAACTAGTCATATGACCTTGACAAAGTTAGGGAAAGTTCTTTGTGTTTAGTTAATTCTTTAAAACATGAAAGGGTTTGCCCAGATGATCCCTAAGTGGCTTGAGCCTCTGACATTCTCTAATAAATGTTCAACACAAGACTATTTTGGGGCCATTTACTTTATTTTCCGTGTTGATATTTTTCTTGCTGCTTTTTAAGCTTTTGTTATTTCAAAGATGAATTTTGTCTTTAGAAATCCAAGTTGGCTCCAGTGTGCTGTTAAATTGACACCTTTTCCATTTCAGTTAAAGACTTTGATGATAGCTTCCAGCCAGAGCTTGCAAAATGAAAGTATGTTTTCTATTCTAACATTTGTTTCATCTTCATCTTTTTTTCAGCAGAAATATTGCTATTTATCATTTCAACATTTTCCAGCGACATCTCTTCACTCATTTGGGGCCTTTGAAGTTTCTTTCATCAGAATGAAGACTTGTGTTAATAGATCTCCAGGGCTGTTCCTTGTGTCTGTCAGGGAAAGGGATTAGTAAGCCTCCTTCAATGCTACTCAGGGTCTCTAGCTGATCTGCTCTGTTTCCTAATTTAAAAAGTGACATTCAGGTAGAGAAAGGAGCAAATTTGGAGAAAAAAAATCTGCCGCTGGGCTGTGGCTCATTTTACTTCACTGGTACAGGGTTGTTAACAGGGATGTTACAAGGTGTGCTGCTGTTAGACGGCCCCAGCCATCTCTTTGCAAGCAAAGGGTCAGTGACCCAAGAATCAGTTCCCAGAAAAAGCCCTGGGAACTTCAAGCTTCTCTGAGCAATAAGGTGGTGAGTGGAGATGCCCCAAACTCCTTCATCCTGGAAAGCTTCTCTCTGTTGGGTCACAAGCCTTTTCAGATGATCAATAAAGAAAGCCAAGATTATTCCCATGTACCCTATACTATCCTGAGTTAGCGCACAATGCAGGAATGCTTTTAGATATAAAAGTTCAGAATTGGGATAAATAAAACCTAGAAACTCTAATAACTTTGCTACCATGAAGAAGATAGAGGTTGATCTCCTTTCCACTAGACAGACAGACAGAGAACTGTTGATGGCATTGGATGTGAGCAAAAATAAAAGATTGTTTCTGTAGAGACTACTTGACTGATTAGGGTTACAGATATATATTCATAATTGGGATGTTGCAGTCTGGAGGCTAATTTTCTTACCTTGGTATAGTTCTAGCCCAGTGAACAACCAAGCATTTTCTGTCCTTGCCTATGTCTGGTCAGAACTACCATCTTATGACCAAGAGAAACCTTTGCAATCTATTAATTTAAGAGAATACCAACTTGCACTAACACAAAACCTAAGAATGACATCAGACAGCATCATGGGCATATAGACTTTTTTCATTTAGTTATATTTTGCTCTCTGATGTACTCACCAATGTATTTTAAGCTTGCTTTGATATATGACTTTTTTGTTCTGTAAAACTATACAATTTATATCTAACTTAACCTAAGTCTATGTTCCCACGTCATGTTCTCAAATGGCTCCAGAATAAACTATCTCTTTTGCTTCTTAGATTAAGTCTATGACTTTTGTGTCAACATGAGGTAAAGAGGCATGCAAAATTCAATACTGCAAATAGAGACACATCATTAAAAGGAAATTTACTGGAAAGTTGTAGGTATGAATATTTGAAAAGTATTTGGGGAATAATCCAAATGCCACTTTTATGTTATAGAATCTAAGATTTGGTTTGCATGACTTGTCTGGCACCTTAGCATATGTCATTTATTAAACATTTTCAGGTTGTGTATATTAGAATTGATTATGATAGTATATATTACTTTAACATTTCTTTTCTTGCTTTCTCTAATAAAATAAAAGCCTGGGCGCATGTCACTCCTGTGGTTAAAATCTCAGGAGGACCCTGTAGGCGTGTGTACTCTTTTCACCTCTTGCCTTTCTGTTTGCATTATGTAGCACATTAAACTTCCTCCTTGCAGAACCATCTCCTATAATCAGGAAGGCTCAGAAGCTGTTCTGGCAAACAATACACCAACTTTCAAGTTGTCTGGGATTTTATCATCACCATTAACCAACCATTCCAATGTTAAAGGCTAGGGATTGGAGCAAACCTTTCTTCAGATTCAAAAGATACCATGGAACAGGTTTTGATCCTTCTGACATGTTCAAATCCCCATTCAGTCCTAGAAAAGCTTCCCTTAAATAATATGTTATTCTTTCTTGGTTTCTTGCTGGTTCTTAGGTGATGAATCAGTCTTGGGAATTCTGTGAAAATTGTGTGTGTGTGACACATACACACACACACACACACTTCAATTTTATGGGAGTTAGGCTCACTAGGAACCAGACAACAATGACAACAAATTACTATGATTAAGGAGTCAAAGTTGACCCAAGATTTTTGTTTTTTCCTCTATCTTAGGGCAATACACTTCTGAAACTATGACTGATTCTTTGAAATGTCTCAGGGGCCACAGGATGGAAAGGGATGACATAAAAGTTGGTGGATAAATTCATGATTCAAAATGTGTCCTAAGTACCTCAAGGTTGAAAGCAATTATTAAATTGTTCACCTCATTTACTATATGGGTAAAACTTTTGCTCATGCCTAGCTAGTTTAATGTCAGCTTGACACCGAGTTATATGAGAAGAAGGAAACTTAATTGAGAAAATTGATAACAATTGCCTCTATAAGTACAGGTTGTAGGGTATTTTCTTAATTACTGACTAATGCAGGATGACTCAACCCATCTTGGGTGGTATGATCCCTGGACTGGTGGTTCTGGGTTCTATGAGAAAGCAGGATGAGTAAGCTATGATAAGCAGGCTACTTAAGCATCACCCCTTCATGGCCTCTGCATCAACTCCTGTTTCCAGGATATTACCATATTTGAGTTACTGCCCTGACTTCTTTTGGTGATGGACTACAATGTGGAAGTGTAAGTCAAATAAATCCTTTCCTCCCCAATGTGCTTTGGTCATGGTGTTTCATCACGGCAATAGAAATCCTAACAAAGACAGCCTAGTTTAAGAATACTGTCTTTTCTAGAACAAGTATCTCATACTTGTGTTCTTTGGGTTCCTTTTAGACTGGAGAATACCAGTTTCTTTGAGAAGAGAATAGGTTATCAGGCAACCTAGGGTATCTGACTTGAACTTTTACTTTCATGTCTCAGACCTGGGTACACAATCAAAGAACAAGAATTTCTGTCTCCATTTCATGTGTTGTACTCAGTTCACTTTTTCCTCTCACAGTGCTCAGTCTTTCTTCCTTTCAATAAATACTGCTGTAAAACTCTGCCTACATGCCATTTCTATGAGGATAACTCTCTAACTATAGGTTTTATATATATATATATATATACATATATATATGTATATATGTGTGTATTCTTTCTATGAGTTATATCCTGGTGTGATTCACTTTCATTTACACATGCACACCTGCTTTGGGAGATATGCTGTTGTAGCCTTTTCTACCTTTCTAGATCTATTCGGCTTTAAATGATCCATGGTGATAGTCAATCCTTTTATTTTCAATAAAATTTGAGTAGGTGCCTTGCAGTTGTGGTTCTATCTTTAATTATAGTATTTCAAGTCTGTGGATGGACTTTATAGAATTCAAATCAGTGAAGTCACATTATCAATTTTATGTACATCAGTACAATTTTACGGCATGATAGAATGTTGCATCCAGAAAATTTAATCACATGATTCTCAGGTTAAGAAACACTGTTTTCAGACTTTGTTAACTCATCATGGGAGGCATTATTCTCTTTGAGGAGTGGTCATGAGGGATAGGGTGGGGGAAAGTGGGATATGTAAAAAATCATTTAAATAAAAATGTCAAAAATGTCATTGATTTTCAGAATTTTGTACACAAGATTGACCTACACTTCCATGTAATTGTTTCCCCTATATTCTAGAATAATATTGGCTTTACAATATTGAATCTGAATTTTGAAGTTCTCTGAAGAGGACATTTTTAATCTTCCATTAGTATTTTACATTCTAAACTAATATCCATCATTATCATTCAAATATTTAGTTTCACTGGAAAATTTATTTTCTAATCCCATAAATAAATTTTAACACGAGCATAAGAGAAATGGCATTCATACCATCCAGTAGGACAAGAGCCACCATGAGCCAAATGTATCAAACAAGAACATACCCTTCTATATTTGTATACATTGCTAAGTACGTAAATACAGACTTCTCAGTCTATATAATATTACTTGAACACATAATTTTTAGGGAATTTTAGTATTGAAAAAGGAATTGTTGTGTTCTTCCCTGGTAAAGATTATTTCTCTTATTCTCAGTATTCTTTAGTTGCCTATAGTACTTTTTCTGAGGTTGAGGCCCTGGGAACTCCCCCCCCAATTGTAGATTCTGACATTTCTAGGAGATACAATATCAAAACAAATCCCCGATTCTCTGGTTTTTATAATATTTCAACCCCATCTTCCACAATGATCCCTGAGTTTTATGTTAAGGAGTTGTATTTTAGGTAGAGTAGTTGGGACTGGCCTCAGCAATTCTTTATTTTGGTAAGATATGGTTTTCTGTAATAGTCTCTGTTACAAAGAGAAGTTTACTTGGTTAGGAGTGAGGGCTATTTTTATCTGTAGGAATAAAGGAAGAATGTAGTTAGGTATTATAGTAGTTTAGTAAATTGGTAGCTATAAGTTGTCTTTCAGGATGCATGACTTTATTAACTTTGGTTAACTGACTAGGTTTCCAGTATCAGATGTGATTTTCCTATTTTTGAATGGGTATTTATTAAATTAATACTAAATTAATATTAAATATTAAATTTAATATTTATTAAATTAATTTCTTAAATTAAAAAGATGTTGCTTACCTCCAAGATATTTGTACCATAATGGACATTGTGGTGATTTGTAGGTGTGATAGATAGATAGAATTTTTGGTTATTCTCCCTTTTTGGAATCTTGAAGAATGTCTTCTAGTACCATGAAAGCCTGTCCATCTGGAGGAGCCTTTTAGGTCAGTTTCAACTGTGTGCTCTGTACCTAAAGTAGAACATGGTGTCTTCAGCAATAGGGGCTTACCTTCCACCTCTTGAAAAAACCAAGAGCAGTGACAATAGCCTATGTTTTGGAAGTCTCTTGGACAACTCTTTTCAACAACTCAAAAGAGGGCTTTTCATGCAGAGTGATGGGTTTTTGTTAGATGGTCTATGTCTCTTGGAGTAAACATTGTCATCTCAGCTGAGGATGTTTCACTGATTTAAGTGTATAATAGGTATTTTCTTGGTAGATAATTAATTTTGTGGACCTTATAAAGAACAAAAGGAAATTGACCTCTGATGGCAGAACTTTCCAAAGAATGAATATGATCACCACTGGCAATGAATGTTCTGCAGAATGTTGAAGTCACTAAGCTTCTTCTCAAAAACATGAGCAAAATTAACTATTTGCATTTACTGTGGTTATTTACATATTAATCACAATTGTTCAAATAGAACGTCTTATTTGCCTCTGGTCTGTAACAGAGAGAAAACCCTTATTAATAAAGAATTATATCTGATTTAGAGGTAGATTTTATATAGAATTGCTGATTACAATCCCATAGTTTTACCATGTTGTAATTTCTTGCAAATCCAAATTTATAATATAATTTTCTATATAATACCACTTGGTGTCACTCTCAGTCCATATGTAATTGACTAAGTCAAGCCACACAGTCTAGACAAGTGACAACTTCTTTATCTTAAAGAGATGTTTACTGAAATAACTGAGAATGAATCTACTGAAGGTCATGCTAACACTCTTTCTTGTTGTACTTTCCTTTATAACAGTGATCAACTTTGGGTTTATTTTAAAAGATAACTCTTTCCAAACAAATAAAAATTTTAATTAAAAATGAAAAGAATCAGTTGCTACATCTAATTTTTTGGCATATGAATGGAAACAGAAATATCAGAAAGAAACTCTTGGAGAATATTGTTCAAGGTAGGATCAATGCAAAATGAATCAGTATGTTTAGAATTAATTTCTTACAACTTTTAACTTAATTATTATTACAGATACAGTTTCACTCTTCAGAAGATATTACAAGTACTTAGACTTATTAAAATGAGTATGAGAAAAAAATGTGTATTAATATTTACAGTGTGAATATATGGTGTTATTTTCATATATCCAATCTAATAATACTATAATCATTTGTTTCTTTGTTTTTGTTCAGTGTTTTGCAGTTTACTTCTATCTTATTGGCTCTAGTGAGAGGAAAATGTAAAGAAGCATAAAAAGGGCAATGGACAGGAAAGACAGGGGAAACATCTGGGAGCTGCAGTCTCTATATATAGCAGTCTCTATATCACTCTGCATCTAAGTATCCCCAAGGTTACAAGCCACATCTGGATTGTAAACCAAACATCATCCTAGTCCTTGTCATGAAAGAGACTACTTTATGGCTTCGAAAATACATTAAAACAAATAATGTCAAAGTGAAAAAAAATAAAAATCTCCAATTCTCATTGTTTTAAGGATTTTAACTTTCATTCACATTCAAATACCCACTAGACAAAGAACTAAGCCACTTTGCTGTGACATCTTCAGGTACAGATTTTTCATCTGATGTCTAGACTTGTGTTGAAAACTACCGAGTGCAGGCATCTTTTGGATGATTCCTGAAGTTCGTATTCAACAAACTTCAGCATAAAGAAATTGCTCAGCTCTGAATCTGCTGCACCATTCCCAGCTCCTGTCTGATTTGCCTCCACTGAATTAAGTCCCACCAAATGGCAGGTTTCCCACCTATACATTTCTTTAAGCAGAAGCCTGGTGGGCTGCATATTCTTCTCCTTTCTCTTGATTTCTACAACCATTAACTCCTGCATTCATGAATGTTTTGCAGTAAGTACAAATCTCTCTCATCTGTTTTCTGTAGTGGGATTATGCTACATTGTAAATAATTGTCCTGCATTCTGGTTTAATAAAAACACTGATTGGCTGAAGGCAGACAGGATGTTGGGCAGGGTTTAGACTTCCAGACTAAGAAAACAATGGGAGCAGGAAGAGCAGAGCAGAGATGCCACAGAGACACTAGAGAGACCAGCAGAAAAGCCAGCAGAGGCAGAGGATATCTATGCTGCTCTGAGAAAAGGTACTGAGCCACATGACTGAACAAGATAAGAATCATAGGTTAGTTTTAGAGTAAAGAGTTAGCAAGTTATATGTGTGGGTCCTAGGTTAATTAGCATAAAATTAATACATGCTTCTATGTGATTATTTGGGCCAGAATGACAGTGGGGCTGAGAGTGGGTCCCATTCTCAGGACTATGCTGGAAAGTCCAAACCAGAAACTTATTCCAACAGTTTTCAACTCTTTATGTCCATTGTTGAAGTTTTTAATCTCTCTTGAAAAGGGAAATTTATTTTTGAACTCATTTTGTTTTGTGTTTGAGATAGTCTCTTTGTGTAGAGACCGATTTCCTTTCCTAGGGTTTCCAGTTGCTGGGATTATAGAACGTACCATTAAACCAGGCTCATTTTGAACTGTTTGCAGTAACTTCTTTCTTATCTTCTATATTATTGCCACAACCAATCACAAAAATCTAATTGTGCCACAAGCTTGCTCAGATTTTCAAGAAGCAAACCAGTCACTGTCCTATTACATAAGGACCAACTTCACTGTTTGCTCCAGATTTAATTTTACAGAAATTTGGCTACCCAGCAGATTTCAGGTATGTTGGGGAAACAAATGAAAATAAAGAGAATCGTAAAGGGGGTTAGGTGGATAATGAATTCCTACATTCATCGAACCTCTATCTGCATTGTTACCTAACCACTGGCAATTTCTTCTTTGATTACCAAAGTTTTTTTTTATTAAGTTCACAATTCTTAAGGATAAGAATATGAAGAGCCTTGGGGATCAGGGAAATGTTGGAGAGTGTTGACTATGCCAAAACATACATAAAACTCTCAACTAACACCTCTTGTAAAAATGCTTTGTGAAAATTAAGGTCTGTTTGTTAATACATGTTTTGTGTTAATCAGCTAATTAGCTGCTTTGTGCCAAAGGAAATCTATGTTTAGAGTCCGAGGTATGCCTGGAGGATGTTGTTGACATCCATGTTCTTCATGAGGTAGCTTAGAGCCAAAAAAGAACTCTACTGTGTATTCTGACAGCCACAGATCACTGAATAACCTTTGCTAAGTTATTCTACTCGTGTTTGTCCTAAGCAAAGTTAAAGCAGCAATTTTAGCCTACCCACCACAGGCTTGTTAATAAGTACATTTTCCCCACAGTGCAATGTACGAATTTTCATTAGTCATAGCACTACAGTAACAGTTAATTGTCCCTGGTTTCCCTTGTTATTTACTGCTTACTCAAGCAGAAGATGTTACTGAAGGGATTGTGGGCTGAAATTTCAAAATATGCTGATGTACCAAATAACTTGCCAAGAAATAATAATAAAAAGTCATCAAGATTGCAGGAGCCCTTATGATTTTCCTCCCATCTAACGGTGAGATATTTTATTGCAAACTAATTTTCCTATCTCTTTTGACTAAGGCAGATCTTCGCCAATACTTAAAGACTCAATTTATTATCTCCCTTACTGTGCCTTGCCTGCCAGTGTGCCTGAGCTGTGGACCTACCCACCTGATTTAGAGCAAAACTGATCCTGACTCACAGTATCTATGCTTTCAGTTTTAGGCACAAATGCCTAACTATGAAGGAACAGAGATTAAGCACACTTACTTCACGTGTGCATCATTTCTGCTGAGTGATTAATATTATCTTTACAGTCAACCAAATGAATTATGTCACAACTTATTTCTCCCTCTTTCCCCAGGATATGAGAAGGAAAAGGTATAACAAAGAGAATTTTTAAAAGAATTATCTGTAAAAGTATGGTTTCTTATACAATTTCTATTTGTCACCCTTTTAACAAAAGAAAATTTAATGTTACCTCAATATAGGTCCATAACTATGATATATAAATAGAATATTTACTGATAATAAATCAAAAGGGAATTTTTTAGAAACCAATTTTAGTATGCATATGATTTTACCACTTATAAATGGTGAAAGCAAATTATATAATATTGAAATGAGTGTGCTTGTTTATTTTTATATAAAGAGGTAAATTTTGACTGGAGAATGTAAAGCATCATTGATGCTTTTTGAGGTTCAGTAATATTTTTACCTAATACTGAAAATATTAATTTATGTATTTTTATGTTGACTCATTTTATGTGAGCTTGGTACAAGCTAGAATCACCAGAGAGGAGTGAGAGCCAATTTAGAATATGCCTCCCTGCTGAACTAAGCAATATTGGGACAGTGGGACCTTGGGACTGCCAGCCGCATGCCCAGGGAGGGGATGGGGAGTTGTGGAAAAGAAAGAATGATGTGGTGGAAGGGGGAAGGGACCTTGAATAAGGATATACAAGGATAGAAAGTGTGACTTCTTTGTTCATAATAATAAAATATAATAAATGAATGAATGAATAAATAGATAAATAAATAAATGAATAAATAAATAGAATATGCCTCCCTAACAAGCATGCAGGGTGTTTTCTTTATTAGTGATTGAGGTAGGAGGGCCCAGCCTAGTGTATATGGTGCCACCTTGAACTGTTTGCCATGGGTTCTATATAAAAAATAAAAAGTAAACAAAAACCAGGCTGAGCAATCTATATAGATCAAGCTAGGAGGCAATATCCATCTATGGCCTTTGCTTTAATGCTTGCCTCCAAGTTCCTGCCTTGCTTGAGTTCTTGTCCTGATTTCTTTAGTGATGTGTAAGTGTTAGCCAAATAAACCCTTTCCTCCCCAAATTACTATTGGCCATGGTGTTTCATCACAGCAATGGTGCATACATCTATAGTGAAGAATGGCCGATATATGTGCTTTGCATGTTAGAAATAGCTTGGAAATCTCTTCTAATATTAAGCCAAATTTTATTTAATTCCTTTTAGAATTGAAATTTAAGCCAAGAACTTAAAGAGTATCATTTAAAATTTTTATGCTGTGTGTGAGAGTATGTGTGCACACACGTCTGTAAGCCAGAGGTGAATGCTGGGTGTCTTTCTTCTATTGCATCCAAAATGATCTTTTGAGACATGTCTCTCATTGAACCAAAAGCTCATTGATTGGCTAGACTAGCTGGCCAGCAAGATCCAGGGGTCTACCTGTATCCATTCCCCCAATCCTAAGGATATAGGTATATTTGAATGTGCCCAGCTTTCTATGTGTGTACTGAAAACCCATACTAAGATACTTCACAGCCATATTCACTGCCCTTGTCTCAAACAGAAAGTTTTAAAATTAAGAATTCGAACACAATCTAATCAAATATATATTAACTTCACATTTACTTACTGAAAAATGATGGTAGAAAAACACTGTTTTGTTTTCTGCAATTAAAACATGTTTTTATATGAACAGAAAACATTGTAAATAACAATAAAAACATCACAATTCATTGTAACAGTGTTAATTCAGAGCCAAGGTGTTTAAATCAGTGTTTGTTAGTGTTATGAAGTGTGACAAAATATGCAGTGCAAAGTATGCAGGCTGAGTGTGAGAGCCATAGTTGCAATGAAATTGCACATCACAACACAAGTGAACACTGTTAGATGCACCTAACAGTGTTTCTTTGTGTTTGACTGGGGCAGTTTTTCACCATTGCATGGCAGAAATATTTAGTATTGTCAGGTATTTTATGACTTCCGCACTCAGTTTGGGACAGCATATGAAGTCGTGAACCACAGCTTAAGAAAGTGGTCCATAGAATATCAACATCAGACTAAGATTCAGTTGTTCAGTCAAACATTGGTTGATTCTTTGCTTGGGGAAAGAAGAACAAATCAATAATGTTAGGGAAAATGTCCAGTGGGAATGAAGTTTAGAGTCTTGTTCTCATTAGGTAATAGTCTACCACTGAGCTAGACTATATGGCAAGGCAATTTGTTTTTGAGATAGGATTATTCCAAATTGCCCAGGCTGGCTTTGAACTCACTCTGTAACACAAGCAGCCCTTATATTTCTGGTGTTTTAGACTCCTATTTCTTGCGTAGCTGAGATTGCAGGCCTGTTGATTTCTTATCTTTACCATCTCAAAATATACTTAAAATTACAGACTATTAGTGATCACTCCCCTCCTTAAGCATATAATGGGAATTTTCAATTTTGAGTACAGTCACATTTTTATAACAAGTGGTTCTACCTTTTGACATTTTACTTATCAGTCTTATTTATTCTTAATGGAATATCTTAATAATATTTCTTCTTCCTTCCTTCACTTGTGAGTTGATTGAAAGTTATATGGATCTAGAATCTCTACTGTTCGAAGCTAGAAATAGTAGAGATAATGAGCAGTGATTTTTTGTGAATAAAGGGCAGACACTTGAGAAGAGTTTGAACCTGGTTTCCTCAAACATTAATAACTACTGTTGCTCCTAGGAGAAAGGTCAAATTCTATTATATATACATATGATCATTTGAAGTTTGGTTTCTATGAGCTGGGAAAAGAGCTCAGAGGTTAGAGCACTCGCTGCATGAGCACTGAAAGCTGAGTTCACATCCCCATTATGCATTGAAAACAGTGCTGATTGGATGTGGAAGGGCCCACCTCTAAGCTCAGAGCTTAGTGCTAGAGACAGGAGCTGCTTGGAGCTTCCTGGTCAGGCAGAGTTCCATCATGCTGTGAGTGGTGGTGCATACCTTTAATGCCAGCTTCAGGAGGCAGAGGCAGGCTGATGTCTGTGAATTTGAGATCAACCTGGTCTATAGTGAGCCAATCCCACACAGTGAGATCCTGTCCAAAAACAAATCACAACTTAAAACAAACATAATAAGCCACCGTTCTGGTTCACCTTCCCTCTCCTTCCCTCTAGTATCTCACAAGGTTCACATGAAACACTGTGTGTTCACATTACCTTTTCTGAAAAATATACAACTTCAGAAAACTACAGCAGAAGCATCTTCTGGAACATCCGAACTATTTGTTCTGTCCAGGTTGTTCTTCCCACAAATGTCTTTTCTTGCCTTTCTACCTTTGATCCATGAGTCTGTTCTTAGATTCTTCTACCCCAGAAGCTTCCTTGATGCTGGACTGAAATAAATATGTCTGCTGATGTTTTTATTTCCAAATCAGAGTTATTCTATGCCTGCCCCCACAAACGTAACTTTTCCCCTAAAATACAAATTCTTTGAGCAAAGTACCGTTTTGCTTATCTCTGTATTTCTGAACTTACTATAGTAGTACAGAGCAATACATATTTTCTCACATGGTCTCTCTCTCTCTCTCTCTCTCTCTCTCTCTCTCTCTCTCTCTCTCTCTCTCTATCTCTTTCTCCCTCTCTGTGTGTGTGTGTGTGTATGTGTACAAACATGACCCAACTACTATGATGGGGATCACTAGCATATGTAGCATGTATAAATCTGACATTGCTCAGGAAATCTAATTTTTACAATCATCTTTATTTACAACTGAAATATAGTCATACAGTGACAAAAAAATGTCCAAAGTTGAAAAGACATCTTGACATTGATACCTTTAGATGTTTGTTTTGAGAGAGAAAACATTTTTTTTCTTTTAGCTGTTTGAAAGTGAGATGAAAACTAATAGCCATCTTGAACTTGAAATTACTTCTGAAAATGAAGTTTAATAATATACAGGGTGGAACTGTCCCATTATTTCCTCTGTTAAATTTTTCTTCTCAAGAATATGACACAGGCCACTGTCCATCTCAAACAACATGAAGGTACCTTCACCACAACCTGACTTTCCTATGGGCAGTCCTGTGCATGTGCAGAGCAGTCTTGCAATAGAGTGAAGACAGGATACCTTTTTATGGGCCCTTGGCATGTGGCTCAGAACATTCTTCTTCTACTGATCACTGCCTTTTATCTACTCATTTATCTTTGTTAATGATTTTTTTTTCTTTCAAACACTTGTCTCCAATTTTCCATTTAAGGTTGTGCTTCCCCATGGCTTTGAGATTTTAGATAGACTCTTTTTCTACCTACACTAATACTAACCATAACTCCCAGTGTGATGAAAGTTTAAATTCTAAAATCACTCTCACTGTTGAGACATAATCAAGGGTTGCAAGCCTGGTCTTGACTCAGTCAGAGGGCATGGACAAATGGAAATTACCCTTCTGTCCATTACTGTAACCTTTCATCAGAAACTCATTTTATATGAGGATAATTAATAGTGTTCCCTTGCCAAAAATTTGGTTTAATTTACATGGCTTGGCTTCTAAACAAGTGGGTTAAAAGTAATTAGCATGTAAATGTTTTAGTGTCCACATTTTCAAATTGTATATATTCTATAGTCACAGTGCAAATTCATCATTTTTTTTCTGCCTGATGTTGAGGCAAAAATAATATTGTTTTGTTATGTGTGCCTTATTTATAAAATTGTGTTTATAATTATTATGGGCCTATTGTCACTTTTGGTCATGCTCTGAATGTCTAATTTTATGATTTTAATGATTAGTATAATCAGTGAGAAAGTGATCAGCTGGTAATATCTAAGGAAATTTTGCCAGTTTTTTTTTTAACACATGTATAATGCTGCAGATATCCAGTCTGAGATAATGGTTCTCAAAAAGAATGCCGTGTTAATTGTGTTTAATGTCTAATTTAATTGCCTGTGGCATTTGTTATTTTGACCTATTTTAATACATGATCACATTTCCCAAACATTTTCTCTCTTTATTCATTGTAAATAGCAATTTTTACAAAATCTTCATTAGTTCCTAGTTGTTTCAATTTATCTTCTTCATTATACCAGCTAAGGACCAACTTTAAAATGAATTCATTTTCTTTGCTACTTTAGAGTTGTTACTGTAGCTTATCTATTTGTTTATTATATTATCTAGATTACTTCAGGATATTTTTCTTTAGTTTTGGAAACAACTAAAATATCCTTTATGTTTGTTTAGCATAATCCATACTATCTAAACATTAGGCATTTTCAGAATGAATTTTTCCTTTTTTTCTCTTTGGAAGCATTCTGCACAGGTTGTTCAGCACACACTGAACTGACCACTGAGGCCAGTGACCCAATAAGCTTTTCTGATAAACACATGTTACCATGGAAGTGCCTGGAAAACACTCAGCACCTACTCAAAGAAAATCCAGTCCTAACTCAGTGTATTTAAGATCTTTTAAAAGTCAGTTTGGCACTATTGATCTTGATAGAAAGTTTTTTACGTTTTGCATTCTAGACTTCTGTCTTTTATAATTTTTGTCTGTAACTTTTGCTTTTTGACATATGAAATCATACATATTTTGAGAATTATATGGTAGATCAATGTATGCAGACACTGGGTAATGTGCAAATCAGGGGCATATATCTAGCCTTTGAACATTTGTTACTTTCTTTGTATCAAAAATATTCAATTTTTTTTCTATTTCTTTGAAATATATTTTTACTTTCTGTGGCTGTTTTGTTGTGCAGTTGTACATTAAAGCTTTCTTCTACTTGAATTTCTTCATTTTAATACCTGTATCTACATAAATTCTAACATAATCCTTATAAAACTGCTTGTATATTTTCTGTTCACATCACCTTCACATTGCTTTGCATTGTAGCAAATAGCAAGCAGAATGCCCTTGATTTTTACACATGATATAAGGTTTCCAGGGAACCCATTGTATCCATGTGCACCAATAAGGCTTCAGAGTTCCTTTAGAACAGGAAGCTCAAGGTCATTCTGGTCAAATTAGTGAGATCTTCCAGAAATAAGAAGTAAAATGATAGCTTGAAATGAGGCTCCATGGTACAGAGTCTGCATTCCATGAAGGAGAAATGGGGTTCACTTCCTAATACAGGGACATGGGTAGGCCAGAAAGTACTAAGGGGCTCAAATGGAGAGTATCTTGCTGCTTGCTGATAACACTCTCATTCTGTCACAATTTGTGGCCATCTTAAATTTCCAGTCTCAAGCCTGCCTTGCTGCTATGAAATGCAGGATCAAACATTTCGGCATCCAGTTGTATCTACTTTTTTGCTGTAAGTCTGTAGCCAGAGACTTCTGGTCTTTTCAGCCTGAGGTCTGGACTTCCAGTCCCATAGCCACTTAGCCCCAAATAATCACACAAAGGTCTATATTTATTGCAAGATGGTTGGTCTATGGCTTAGGCTCATTGTCAGTTAGCTTTTACAACTTTTACAACATATTTCTATTCATCTATGTCTGCCAAGTGGCTAGTGGCTTTACCTGTGTTCCATTACATCTTGCTCTTTTAGCTGGCAGTTCATAGTGTTTCTGTGGGACTTCATCCTTCTTTCTTTTTATTTATGCTTGGATTTCTCACCTACCTATAAGATGACTTTCTATAGGCCAAAACACCCTCTTTATTAACAAATGATATTCACAGCATACAGAAAGATATGCCACATCCCTTTCCCTTTACTTTCTAATCAAAAAGGAAGGTTTCAATTTCAATATAGCAAAATTGCATATAATAAAACAGTTGTCAAGCAAGCATTACAATTATAATTTCTAGTCTACTTGTATTTAGCAAAATTAAAAAAAAAACTACTAACTATCTTATCTTTGTGAGGCTAAAGTTTCATATGTAATTTAGCCTTTATTATCACTAAGAAAAGCTGTAATTTTAAATACTTAATATTCAGCTATATCAAAGACCATAGAAGGATATAATATTACCTGAGTAAACAGAAAGTACATTGCAAGCAACTTCTAAATTCTGGAAATGACAGAGACATCTGGCTATGTGGACAGTCATTCACCGTTCCTCTATAACATCAGATGGATCATCAGCCTAAAGGCCTAGAGTCTCTGGTGTATGTTACAGTGAAGCAGGCAATTTGAAGGACTGTTCTGCCCATTCTGGCAGAGTTCATCAATGTCAGTTTCTTCTCCTTGTGTCCTGAAGGTTGTCTGGAAGTTTTTTTTCTGAAAAGCAGGAACCTGAAGGACCATCTCAGCTTGTTCTGCCAGAGTTCAGAGGTTACTTTCCCATGGGTCCTCCATGTCCAGTTTATACAGCATACTGTCAGGTAGTTGAGGCAAGAACAGTTTCTTGTCCAATGGCTAATTTTTGCCACAAAGAAAGAAATTCCATATGGAGTTTCTTTGATCCCTATTGTTTTCTTGAAGTAGATTGTCGCTGCTAAGAGCAGACCTGTCTCACTGTCCGAAAAAGTCTAAGTTCTTAAAATATTTTAAATGTGATATTCTGTTTGTCTTTGAAGTATTTGAAAATTACCTATCTAATTGAAATATATCATTTTATATCTAAAACAATCTAACTCACATGACTATAAGTTTATCATAGATAATTAATTGTTAATCTATATTTTTATTATACATTTCAAATTTACATAAGTTACTTAAACATCTTAAACAAGAGTAAATATACACATGGTATAAAAAATTGATCATAAATGTATATCAATAAGCCAAAATTACCTACCAATTAAAATACTTTGATATTAACAGCTATTTTTTGGATTAAAAGATTCAATAATCTATCTTTTATAATCAGTTCTATATTATATCACCCTTTTTTCCCCTTGAAAAAGATTGACTGTGATGACTAACCATTTATAATGAAAACAAATATTTATAAGCAATATTTTGGGAATTAGGGCATAGCTTTCTGCATTGATTCCTGCTGATTGTGAGTGCTGCCAATCTTATGGAGATCCTGAGGCTGGATAATCTTAGTTGGCAGCCTTGAAGCTGATGTGGCCATGTCTTCCCATTAGATATTTCTCAGGGGGTCTTCCTAGATCAAACCTTATTTTCCTTCATCTGGAATGAGTTTACAGTCTCTCATTTTCTATGGAAAAATACATATCCTTTGACTTCAAATTTGAAGTCAAGACATTTACAAAATATTTAAATTGGATTAATCCAGTAGCACTTATAATAAAATGTCTCTTAGCAGCTTTTGCTCCTTTCTCAGTAGATAAACAATTCAAAGACAACATAACATACAATATCCAGAATCTCTGTATATTTTCCATATATATATATATATATATTACTTTTGTTTTTTTTTAAAGATTCTTGCCCTATTTTCTTTTCTCTCCCAAGCCTATGTACATTTTTAAACACCACATAAACCATTTAGAGTTGTTTTTTATCTATCTTTACTGTATGTTGCTTATCTTTTTCTGTTTCTGACCACACTTTTAATCTGCAAAGATATGACTAGGATTAAAGGTTTAGCTATGGCAGTTTGGTAGAGGTACTGAAGGGAACTACATTTACCACCCCAACTCTGGGGAATTTTAGGGTCCATATTGTCACCAAGTAAAGCACCACAGCCTGATACTCATAAGCCTCATTTAAATGTTTTTCAGTAGGGCCCCTTAAAACAGCCTTGTGAGGGGGGGGGGGGATTTGCTGCTAATACTGTCAGGAAGCCTCACTTAAAGGAGCAGCACTTCTGCTTGCTGCCAGCAAACAGAGCTGATGCAAGAAAACATTGTTACTAAGAAGTCATGCTTGACTCTGTTCCATTTTGTCTATAGGAACAGTAAACTTAAATCCATCATATGCAGCTCATACTTATACTGAGGATCTTCTGAGACTTCAGAAATGAGCCTTGTTGCAGCTTAAGCCACAAGCAGCAATACTGATATTTTGTAGCTCAAGCCCACAGGCCACTCTGTACCATGGCCCACTTGAGTACACAACTATGAAGCTGTTTTTGGCTCTGTTTGTATGTTCAGAATATTTTTTAAGCTTTCTCAGGCTTTATGTAGATTTAAGTGCCCCAAATTAGAATGCCATTTGAAGTAAGAAGTTTGCAGCCTGGCTTAGATCCACAACTGCAGTCCCAAATAATCACACCAAGTCTTATATTAATTGTATACTGTTTGGCCTATGGCTCAGGCGTATTACTTACTAACTCTTACTCTTAAACTAACCCATGATTCTTGTTTAGTCACATGGCTTGGTACCTTTACTTAGAGCTGCATTCTTGTCTTCTTTCCTCTGCATCTGCTCTGTGTCTGCTCTATTCTTCCTCTTCCCAGCGTTTTCTTAGTCTGGTAGGCATACTCACACTTTCTGTCTGCCTCTGGCCAATGAGCAGTTTGTTACACTAACACGAGAAACAAATAACCCCACAGCATAAGTGAAATGCAGATCTCTGTGCATGTGCTGGCTCACGTCGTCCTCAATCTGAGCTGTCCAGTGTTCACCTTCTTCACTTCTGCTTCCCTTTCTCCCTAAGCTCATAGCTGATTGTTTGTCTGAGAGTCCACCCAGTTCTTCCATTTGGCAAACAGATTTTGCTTCCCTCACAGCTTCTCTTATAATTTACAGTTTCCCTAAAATTAACCTCAAAAGCACCAAATTGCACAGAAAACAAATAAAGAATTTAAAGCTTTCTGGCAGAGCTAAGAAACTAGTATTTCTTCAGATATACTTGTCCTTGAAGGAACATGATCCCCTTAAATGTCAACTCAGTCACCAGATGACTGGAGGCCCCATTTCCCCCTCAGTCATTCCCTTCCTCAGAAGCCACACACACTAAATAACCAAGTGAGCCATGTCTCCCTTTTTTTTTCCTTGATGCTTTATTCACCTTGGACTCATTTGCCAATTTCTCCCCAACACATATATATAGGGTCTCCCATAACTCAGCAGATTATGCCAGATAGAGGCTCAAATTATTGAAGTTGTCATTTTATTTTCTTCTTTCAATTTTTTCTCCCCCCCCATTTGTTTGTGGGATGTGTGTGTGTTTGTGTGTGTGCATATGTGTGTGTGTATGTGTGTATATATGTGTATGTATGTATGTGTGTGTCTGTGTATGTGTGTGTGTGTATGAAAGTCAGAGAACAACTTTGTGAAATTGTTTCACTCCTTGAAGTATCATGCCAGCTCCAGGGATTAAACTCAGATCTCCAGGCTGACTGTCCAAGCACGTTTACTGGATAAGCCATTCCTATGTCCTCATGAAGGTGTGATATTCTGTCCATCCCAGTGTCAGCTCTTTTCTCTTTCCTCTAAAACAGGTGTGGATTTCAGAGTGGTGGCAGTCCCCTTTACTGATTTTCCGTAGTGGGATTATGGTATGTTGTAAATATTTGTCCCATCTGCTAGCTTAATAAAAATGCTGATTGGCTAAAGACAGACAGGAAGTGTGGACAGAGCTACCAGACTGGAAAAATATCAACACAGAGCAGACATGCCAAACACATGCCATAGGGATGTGACAGAGACACACCCGGCAGTAGACACAGAGTAAAGAAGCTAAACTGCTGTTATACGAAAAGTTACTGAGCTGATCCACATGGCTGAACAACATGAGTTGAGTTGATATGAAGGAGTTAGTAAATTATATGCCTGTGTCCTAGGCTGATCAGCATAAAAATAATACAAATATCTGTGTGATTCTGTGGGACTGCAAGTGTTTCTGCCAGACTAGCAGACTGTTGGTCAAACTTCTACACTAGACCAGAAAGTACGGGACAGAAACTTACCACAACAATTTTCTGCAGAAATAGTTTCTTTCCTTAATCCCTCATATCTGCTCAGCATTGCAGTGACTCACCCTAACACTCCTCTTCTTTTCTAGCTCAGTGCAGCTCCCTGCTCTTGATGCTCTTCCAGTTCCTTCCAGGGGACACTGACCAGCTTTCCATTTCCACTCTTAATTTTCTCCCTAAATGTGAAACCAGGAATTCTGAGTGTTGCTTTATACCACTTGTATCATATCAGAGGGGTTTATCCTGGGAACTCAAGGGCCCCCTTTGTGGAGAAGGGTCTCTCACCACATTCCCAGGCAGAGGAATTGACCATTATTCTGACCAAGTTATTTTTCCACCAGGCTTGGTGCTTCAATTCTCACTGCTTTTTATTTATCTTTTTTGGTAGGATGAAGTTTTTACCAAAACCAGGAAGGGCTATCTGTGCAGTCTGTGAAATTCTGAATATCTGCTTTTTAGTAAATAGCAAGTCAGGAGTGGCAAACAAGGACAGTTTCTGAGTGTTATCAATACCTTAAAAAGGTTGGGAGGTATGTTATTTCCACAAATACCTTAGAGCCGAAAGTGGGTTAAGTCTTCTCTTATGTGCATGCTCTATGTTAATACTGTTGTAAAGCAAAGAAGTACTGTTGGTGATGAAGAATGGAGAGTAGTAGATGCTTAGGACTGCTAGGTCTGCAGTTAAGGATAGATTCTTCATAGACAATATATATGGGTACAGGTGCTTGCTGCACAAGTATCATAATCTTGGTTTATGATACCTTAGAACCCATGTTAAATAAAACTGTGTGGAGAGAAGAATATTGCTAGGGTTTTCTGGGGCTTGTTGTATTGCCTAGCACTAGGCTCATTAGAAACAGCCTGTCTCAAGGGAATCAGGCAGAGAATGACAGAACAGGACACCTCATGCCCTAGTTTGGCTTCTATACATAGACATATGCCCCACTTTCCTGTATATCTGCTACACACATATCCAATATAGGCATATCTAACACACACACACACATACACACACACATGCACACATATTTCTTGAAAAATATATAGTTCAAAGAGTTGTGAGGATGTGTGTCTTTCTGAGAAGGAATTCTTTTGCTTATCAGCCCCTTAAGCCTTTCTCCACCAACAGATACAGGACTATATTTCTAGAGAGCCTTCTGTCATCATTTGCCAATGACAGGGATAAGAACTGAGTATGGTATGATTGCTTTTATCTTATAAAAAACAGCTCTGGCATAATCTTTGCTGTGCATCTATAAGCCATATGTATTAAGAATCTGGAACTTTCTGGAACTGGAAGCCCATACCTGTTTGGAGATAAAGTGACAATATTTGAGCATTTCTCTGAGTACTAAATAACATTCTCTCCACCCTACAGAAGGAGAAATGATTCCCAAACCCAATAGCACTACTTTAATTCCTGAAGTACCTGAAATTGCCAGCAATCCATAAAGAGCAATACAACCCATATCCAAGAAGTGCATGACTCCCTGACAATGGACATGAATTTTTTATTCTTTTCTTAGAAGGATGTGCTAATGTAAATAATCATTTCACTGTGAAATGACGTAAAGAAGGTGTTTATTTACTAGTGAGAAAATCAAGTCAATCTCATGCAGAAAAACTGAGGCTTCAGACAATCTGCATGATAGAAAAGTTGATACACTATTGCATTGTTCAAAAACTTATCAGGGAAAAATCATCAATAAATGGTTGGTGTTGACAATTTTCTTCTTGGGTGATGTTTATTAAAGAAGTAAAATTATATTATAAAGTAAGAGATGGGATTAATATTTTAATACACACACATGCACATACACTGTCCCTGTCTCTCCTGTGACATTTATTTTTTTATTATGAATAAAGTCACATTTTATATCCATGTATATCCTTATTCAAGGTACCTTCCCCCTCCCCTACCCTCCAGTCACTCTCTCTTCTCCACATCTCCCCATCTCCTCCCCAGCAAGGGCAGGAAGTCCCAAGGTCCCAATATTGCTCAGTTCAGCATCCACTCCTGGCAGATCCACTTTACTCACCACAACATCAACACTGGGTCAGGAGTTCCTTTGGAGGGAGTAGGATCCAAGGTGTCAGTCCAAGGTGTTTCAGATCCCAAGCTGTTCAGTGGTTGAGGTTTGCAGCTTGGACATGCTTTGCTTTTTGCTTTTTTGTTTAGAGTCCACTAATGAGTCCACTATATCCCCCTGCTTATCTTTCTGGATTTGAGACACCTTGCTCAGGAGAATATTCTCCAAATCCATCCATTTGCCTGCAATTTTAGGATATCATTTTTTCTTACTGCTGATTAGTACTCCATTGTGTAGATGTACCACAGTTTGTTAATCCATTCTTCAGTTGAGGGCATCTAGGCTGTTTCCAGGTTCTTGCTATTACAAATAATGCTGCTATGAACATAGTTGAGCTAATGCCTTTGGAGTGTGAATGCGTGTCTTTAGGTTATACATCCAGAAGTGGTATTGCTGGATCCTTGGGGGATTGATTCCCAGTTTTCTGAGAAACAGCCATACTGCATTCCAGAGTGGCTGAATAAGCTTACACTCCTACCAACAATGGAGGAGAGTTCCCCTTGTTCTGCAATCTCTCCAGCATAGGCTGTCATCTGTGACATTTATTTCTATTAGACAGTCTTCATTTTAAGTTTTTCCTGGTGGTCCCCAACAGTTCTAGGCTCTTTTGTTGCTAGAGAAAAATCTGTAAGCTTGAGATCACAATTCTTTTCCAATATTACCAGAAAAAAAACAATCAATTTTACAATTCGCAATTGACTCACACACATCTTCTTTCACACATCATTGATAATAGATGTCTCTGCTCTCCAAGTTGGTCTTGATATACATATTAACACTAAGAAATAGAATTGAGGGAAGTTTTGTTTTTCCTAGAACTTAATTTTTGTAGGGAAATACAGAAGAAATGAATATGGAAAAGTTCCCTTCTAAACTCAATAGAAATAATTCTTAAAACAATTTAGTAAAAAATAATAAAATCTCCCTTCAATTATAAAGTATGCTAATATAATGATTATATCATATATGTCATAATGATTATATTATGGCTAATTTTTAGCATGAGATGTATTTAGAGCTCATCAGAGAATCACAGATAAGGAAGAGACATTAGTTCTCTATTTTCCTAAGCTGTCAGCCAGTTCTGGATGGTCTGTGGTGCCCTTAGTTTGTCCTATGGTTGCAAAGTTATAGACAGTCTATGGCTGAGCCTACTTAGAAAATAAGGACTCTTAAGTTCTTAGATATACATTAGTTGAGGTTTTACATCCTGAGCCAATATGATATAAAAATCTGGAAGCTATTCTACATACTAGGAAGACTGTCTTTCTAGAGAACTATGCCAGTGAGACTTAAACAGGGCAGAAAAGACATCTTTAGAATGTGCAGACACCATGTCCAGCAGAGTAAGAGGTGAGCAAATTCCAACTTTAAGTCTACCCAGAGACATCCTCACCAAAACCAGGGACATAGCCCCAGCTCTGCCCACACACCCAGTCCTACCCTAAAACAAACAAAACTAGGATAAACCTTCCTCAGCAATCCACAGAGAAACATAAAAGGAGTGACATCCCATGTCCAAGTACAACCTCCAAAGCAAGCTATATCATCACACACAGACATCTTCAGATAGTGCAGACCTTGTGTCTAGACCAGAGTGAGATATCAAGCAGACCCTGTGCTGAGAGCAGAGTAAGAGATCATGTAGACCTCATATCCAGAGCAGAGTAAGAGATTGTGCAGACCCCATGACCAGAGCAGACTGGAGACACAGAAGCCCTAGATGCACAACTGACTAAGATCCTACTAAGAGCTAACTAAGAGTGAAACAAAGAAGCAATGGGCAGATGTCATCGAAAGAGTACATATACCAATATTAAGAACAAGGCACCACCAAAACAAACTGGTGATTCTACAACAAACACCAAGAACCAAACAGAGCAATGAAGAGGAAATAGAAAGAAACATCATTAAAAACACCTTTATGAAAATTACAGAAGCCTTAAAAGATGACTTAAAAAGTTTCCTTAAAGACATAGAAAATGAAAGAAAAGCAAAAAAAAAAAAAGAAAAAAAGAAAAAAAAGAAAAACAATGAAAGAAACATCCCAAGAACTAAAAATTGAAATAAAAGCAATAAAGAAATGCACAAACCAGGGCAAAGGTAGAATAGAAAACCTGAAGAAACAAACTGGAACTATGAATACAAGCATAACCAACAGAATCTAAGGGATGGAAGAAAATATCTCTGGAGTGGAAGATACAATAGTATAAATAGATATATCAATTAAAGAAAAAACTAAAACCAAAACAGCAAAACACAAAATGTCCAGGAAATTTGGGACATCATGAAAAGATCAAACCGGAGAATAATAGGAATAGAAGAAGAATACCAGCTTAAAGGCACAAATAATATATTCAATAAAATCATAGAAAAAAATTTCCAATCTAAAGAAGGAAATGCCTATAAAGATACAAGAAGTTTACAGAACACCAACATATTAGACCCCCCAAAATAGTTTGCTCATCACAAAATAATCAAGCCAAAACACACACAGAACAAAGAAAAACTATTAAGAGCTACTAAGAGAAAGGGCCAACTTTGCTATAAAGGCAGATCCATCAGAATAACAGCAGACTATTCAGTGAAAACAATGAAAGCAAGAAGGTCCTGGTCAGAAGTTATACAGACACTAAAAGAACATGGCTGATAAGCCAGACTACTATACCCAGCAAAACTATCAATCACCATAAATGGAGTAAACAAGGTATTTCATGAAAAAAATTGAATTCAAACAATACTTATCCACAAATCTAGCCCTTCAGAAAGCAGTAGAAGAAAAACTCCAACCTACAGAACCCAGATATGCCCATAAAACCACAAACAATTGATAATCCCACAGAAGAAAAGCCCAAAGAAAGGAAATACACACAAGCTACCACCAAATATAACAGGAATTAACAATCAGTGGTCATTAATATTTTTTAATATCAATGAAATCAAATCACCTATAAAAAGACACACCTTAAAATGGTGGATTAAAAAAACAGAAGCCATGCTTCTGCTGCATACAAGAAACATACCTCAACTTCAAAGACGTAGGCTCAATGTAAAGGGTTGAGAAAAGATTTTCCAATCAAATGGTCCTAAAAACAAGCTGATGTTGCCATCTTAATGTCTAACAAAGTAGACTTCAAACTAAAATCAATTAAAAGAGACCAGGACAGACATAATTTATTCATCTCAAAAAAAATTAATCAAGATGAGTTTTTAATACTGAATATTTATGACCCTAATATAAGGGCACCTATATATATATAAAAGAAACACTACTAAAGCTTAAACCCCATATCAAATGTCATACTCTAAAATTGGTAGACTTCAATATCCCACTTTCACCCTTGGATAGGTCAACCAGGCAGGTACTCAACAGAGAAGAAGTCTAACAGATGTTATGATACAAACAGACTTAATAGATATTTACAGAAGCTTCCACCCAAACACAAAGGAATATATATATTTCCTAGAACTGCATGGAACTTTCTCTAAAATTTACCACATACTTGGTCATAAAGCAAATATCAATAGATATATAAAATGGAAATAATCCCTTGTATCATATCAGATCACAAAGGTCCAAAGTTAGAGTTCAACAACAACAAAAATTACAGAAAGCCTACCAACTCATGGAAACTGAACATCTGTACATTGAAGGAAGTTAAGAAAGACACTGAAGACTTCCTAAATTCATTGAAATTGAATCCACAGCATACCCAAAATTATGGGACACAATAAAAGCAGTGTTAAGAGGAAAATTTATAGCACTAGATTCCTACATATAGGAATATATATATATATATATTTTTTATATATAAAGAGAAACCTCATACAAGAGACCTAATAACTCAGCTGAGGGCTTTAGAACAAACTCACCTAGAAGGAGTAGATGGCAGGAAATAATCACACTTAGGGATAAAATCAGTACAATAGAAACAAAGAGAACAATGCAAAGAATCAATGAATCAAAGAGTTGGTTCTTTGAGAAAATCAACAAAATAGACAAACCCTTATGCAAACTAACCAAAGGCAGAGAAAGAGTATCCAAATTAACAAAATCAGAAATGAAAAGGAAAAGATAACAAGAGAACCCCAGGAAATGAAGAGAATTATCAGGTCATACTTTGAAAATCTTTACTAAAATGGAAAACCTAAAAGAAATGGACAGCTTTCTGGACAGATACCAATTACCAAAATTAAATCAAGAGCAGATTAGAGACCTAAACAGACCTCTAACTCCAAAGGAAATTGAAGCTGTTTTTAAAAGTCTTCCAAATAAAAATAGCCCAGGACCAGATGATTTCAATGCAGAATTCTACCAGACATTCAAAGAAGAAATAATACCAATACTGAATAAACTACTCCATACAGTAGAAATTAAAGGAACCTTGCCAAACTCTTTTTATGAGGACACAATCACCCAGATACACAAGCCATTCAAAGATTAAATGAAGAAAGAGAATTACAAACCAATCTCTCTCATCAACATTGATGTAAAAATACTCAATAAAATTCTGGCAAACCAAATAAAACAACATTTAAAAAGTCATCTACCATGATCAAGTAGGCTTCATCACAGAAATGCAGGGATGGCTCAACATAAAAAAAAATTGTAAATGTCATGCATCATATAAAAATTTGAAGAAAAAAACCCACATAATTATCTCCTTAGGTGCCAAAAAATCCCTTGACTAAATCCAGAATTCCTCTATGATAAATGTCCTGGAGAGTTCTGGAATATGGGAAAATACCTAAATATAGTAAAAGCAATTTTCAAGAAGCTGACAGCCAACATCAAACTAAACGGAGAAAAACTCAAAGCAATCTCACTAAAATCAGGAATTAGACAAAGTTGTTCCCTCTTCCATTATCTATTCAATATATTTTTTGAAGTTGTAGCTAAAGCAATAAGAGAATGAAAGGAGATTAAGGGGATATAAATTGGAAAAGAAGTGAAACTATCTCTCTTTATAGATGATATGACTGTATAAATAAGTGATCCACAAAATTCTACCAGGGAACTCCTGTTCTGATTAACATCTTCAGCAATGTAGCAGGATACAAGATTAACACCAAAAAATTCAGTAACCTTCTTATACACTAAATATAAAAAGGCTGAAAATGAAATAATGGAAACATCACCCTTTATAATAGCTTCAAATAGCATTAAATACCTTGGAGTAACTATAACCAAAGAAGTATCAGATCTGTTTGACAAAAACTTTAAATCACAGAAGAAACAAATTGAAGAGGATATCATAAAATGTAAAGATCTCCCTTGTTTCTGGATTGTTATGATCAACATAGATAAAATGGCAATCTTACCAAAAGCAATCTACAGATTCAATACAATAGCCATCAAAATCCCAACATAATTTTTTATAGACCTTGAAGGAACAATACTCAACTTGATATAGAATAACAGGAAACACAGGATCACCAAAATAATCATGCTCAATAAAAGAACTTCGGGAGGCATCACCATCCCTGACTTTAAGCTATGCTGTAGAACTATAGTAATAACAACAGCTTAGTACTGGCATAAAAACAGACTTGTAGATCAATGGAATCAAATTGAAGATGCTGACATTCACCCACATAAATACTTGATTTTTGACAAAGAAGCCCCAAATATTCAATGGAAAAAAGATAGTATCTTCAACAAATGGTGTTAGATTAACTGGATGGTGGTGTGTAAAAAATGCAAATAAATCCAAACTTATCACCCAGCACAAAACTTGAATCCAAGTAGATAAAAGACCTCAATATAAACACAGCTACACTAAACTTGATAGAAAAGAAAGTGGGAAATACCCTCCAACGCCTTAGCACAGGTGACCACTTCCTAAATAAAACACCAGTAGCAAGGAAACTAAGAGCAATCATAAATGAGTGGGACCTCCTAAAACTGAAAAGCTTCTATAAGGCCAAGGGCACAGTCAATAAGACAAAACAACAGCCTATAGAATGGAAAAAGATTTTCACCAACCCTACAATGTACAGAGGACTGATCTCTAAAATGTATGGGGAACTCAAGAAACTAGAGCCCCAAACCCTAAATAACCCAATAAAAAAATAGGGTTCAGAACTAAAAAGGAAATTCTCAGCAGAGGAAATACAGATGACTGAAAGGCACTTAAAAAATTGCTCAAGATCTTTAGCTATCAGAGAAATGCAAATCAAACCAACTTTGAGATACCACCTTACACCTGTCAGAATGGCTAAGATCAAAAACACAGATGAGAGCTTATGTTGGAAAGGATGTGGAGCAAGGGGAACACTCCTCCACTGTTGGTGGGAGGATAAACTTGTTCAGCCACTCTGGAATGCAGTATGGCAGTTTTTTAGAAAAGTTGAAATCAAACTCCCCAAGGATCCAGCAATACCACTACTGGGCATATACCTTAAAGCCACACATTTGCACCATAAAAACATTAGCTCAACTTTGTTCATAGCAGCATTATTTGTAATAATAAGAACTTGGAAACAACCTAGATGTCCTTTGACTGAAGAATGGATTAGCAAACTGTGGTACATCTATATAATGGAGTACTACTCAGCAGAAAAAAAATGATATCCTATAATTTAAAGACAAATGGATGGATTTGGAGAATGTCCTCCTGAGCAAGGTATCACAAAACTAGAAAGGTAAGCAGAGGATGTACTCATTCATTAGTAGAGTTTAAACAAAACACAAAGAACACTGAAACTGCAAAGCTCAACCTCTGAACAGTATGGGATCTGAAGGAACTCAAGAGAGCCATCTAGGGAGTTCCCTAGGAAGAGAAAATAGAGAAGATCTCCTTAGATAATTAGGAACATAATTGGTTGCATCCAAGAAGTCATGGGAACAAATCACAAGTGAAGGAGGTGATTGAATGAGAGGAGCAATAAGGAGGGAGAGACAAAAAAGAAATGGAGATCTTAATAGAAGAAGCCAATGTGTGCTTGGAAAAAGACCGAGCACTAGGGAAACCTCTAGGAACTCACAGGTTGTCCCTGCTAGGCCTTCAACCAATAGCCAAGGTATTGCCTAAACAGGATTTCTCCCATAATCAAATGAATAACCACCCTAAATGCCATCACAAAACTTAACATTCAACAATGGATAGAAGTAAAGGCAGGGATATATGGTCAAGTACTGGGCCAAGTACCTGGTGCAGCTGAAAGCAGAAAAAAAACTCATGTTGTAGAAGGTTTCCTGGCCCATTTGGGCTCGGAGGTTCAGACCTGGCCTGCAGCAGCTTTTATCCCCCAAAGAAATGGATCAGACACTTATATTAACTTCATACTGTTTGGCCTATGTCTCAAGCACATTACTAGCTAGCTCTTTCATCTTAATTCAACCCATTTCTTGTAATCTACTAGTCTACCCACCACATGCCCCAGCCCATGACTCACCTGTATTTCTTACATGTCTGTTCTTCTCGGGGGTCAGATGGAGACTGACTAACTCCACCCTTCTTCTACCTGTCTGTCCTCTGATTCTCCATCCACTTCTATGGTGCTCTACATAGCCCAAACGAGTTTCTTTATTTACAGCATACAGAACATTCCACCACACTTCTTCTTTTCTGTCTAATCAAAAAAGGAAGGTTTCAATTTCCATATAGCAAAATTACAACAGAACAGTTCTCAAGCAAGAATTACAGTCACAATATCCAGTCTATTTGTATTCACAAAATTAAAGAGAATATTCCATTATCTACCTTATCATTGTGAGTCTAAAGTTTCATGTCTAATCTACATTTTAAACTAAAAAGAACCATACCTATAATTATTAAACCTTCAACCACATCAAAGACCACAGAAAGATATAATAGTATCCAACTAAACAGGAAGTGCAAGCAACTTCCAAAGTCTAGAAAATGACAGAGATGACATCTGTCTGCCTGGACAGTCACCCAAAGTTCCTTTGTAATGTTGGGGCATCATCTTCAGCCTTTGTGGCCCAAAGTCTCTGGCAAACCTTTCATGATGCAGGAAATCTGACACAGTCTGTCAGTCACTTCTCCTTGTGTCCAGAAGGACACCTGGTAATTTTTTCTGCAAAGCAGGAACCTAAAGGACCATCTTGGCTTGTTCTGCCAAAGTTCAGGGGTCACTTTCCTATGGAACCTGCATGTCCAGTTTATACAGCATAATATCAAGCAGTCAATACCAGAACAGTTTCCTGTCCAGTGGCTTACTGTTGCCACAAAGTAAATTCCACATGAAGTTTCTTCAATTCCCATCATTTTCCTAAACTTCATTGGTGCTGCCAGGAGACCTGTCTCACTGTCCAGAAAAGTCTAAGTCCCAAAAGTATTTTAAATGCCATATTCTGTATGTCTTTGAAGTGTTTAAAGACTACCTATCTAATTGAAATATATCTTTGTATACCTACAAAATCCTAACTAATATGACTATAAGTTTGGTTATCATAGATGACTATTAATCAGCATTTCTCAATTACACATTACAATTTGATATGAGGTACACCAGCATCATACCTTAATCAAGAGTAGAAAAATACATATAGCATAACAAAATTGACCTTAAGTTTATATCAATAAACCAAAATTTACTTATCTTTTCTAATCATTTCTATATATTCTCCTCCCCTTTCTTTTTTAAGAGATTGACTATGACCATTAACCATCTGTAATGAAAACAAACATTAATAAGTAATATTTTGGGGAAATTGGAAGTAGCTTTCTTTCCTTTACTACTTCCTGCTGACTAAGGATGTTGGCGATTTCATGGGGTCTTGAGACTGGATCATCTCAATTGGCGTCTTGGAAGCTGATCTTCTCATCAGAGAATTTTCAGGTGGCCTTGGCAAATGAAACCATATTTGCCTGGAACCAATCCATAGGTTTTGATCTTCTGTGGAGACAAAAACAGAAACTCTTCCCAAGCAACATATTCTTATAAACAGATTTCAAAGTCAAGATATCTTTAAAATATATATGTTTGTCCAACTTAGCAGCCTTAGCAAACAACCATCTTTCTGCCATTAGATCATTAAAAATTAAAAAAATTAAAAGAAAACACAATAAACATAATCGAGACTCTCTGTTTATCTGCCATCTTTACTTTACTTCTATTTCTCTTTAAGGGCTTTCTTTACCCTTTTTTTTTTCTCTCTCTTTGAAGCCTATGTGTAATTTACATATGTTGTACTCCGTTTAGAGGTTTTGTGAGTCTAAATCTGTTTTATTGAGAATCCTTAATCATTTTCTAATCCAAAGAGGTTTTAAAATAGTACCACTTTCATTGGTGACTCTGCCCCTTTTGGGAGTGTTTCAATATGGCTGAGGTTCTTGCTGTATCTCTGTTGCTGCCAACAACCAGAGCAGACTCAGGAAATGCTGCTACAGCCATTTAAAACTCTGTTTCCTTTATGTTCAATATAAGCAGAAACCTTAAATAAATCACACTTATGCTAAGCCTTCCATGAAATGTATGAATTTAAGCTGTGTGCCATGGACGCACCATTTTTAAATTCTCGCCTGAACACCATGCTGTCTCTGTACCATAAATCAATTCAAATACATAATTCAGAAAGCTGCTTTTGTCTCTGTTTCAGTGATCTAGAATGATTTTTAAGCTCTTTAAACTTTCTCATGCTTTATGCAGGTGTTCAGTCCCACATTGGGACACCATATGTTTTAGAAGGTTTCCTGGCCCGTTTGGGCTCAAAAGTTCAGACCTGGCCTGCAGCAGCTTTTATCCCCCAAAGAAATGGATCAGACACTTATATTAACTTCATACTGTTTGGCCCATGTCTCAAGCACATTACTAGCTAGCTCTTTCATCTTAATTCAACCCATTTCTTGTAATCTACTAATCTACCCACTACATGCCCCAGGCCATGGCTCACCTGTATTTCTTACATGTCTGTTCTTCTCGGGGGTCAGATGGAGACTGACTAAATTCACCTTCCTTCTACCTGTCTGTCCTCTGATTCTCCACCCACTTCTATGGTACGCTCCATAGGCCAAACCAGTTCCTTTATTTTCAGCATACAGAGAACATTCCACAACAGACTCTATATGAGCAAGGAGATAGAAACTATAAGGAAAATTCTCACTAGCTTTCTCAGGCTGGTAAGATGTGAAGTGGGTAATAATGTTTACAATAAAGACCTGCATTCTCTGTGTACCCATACAAGAAGATCAATGGATCTTGGGAAGCAGTCTCTTTCCCAGATACTCAAGCAAGATGATTTTGCTATCACAGCTCTCCACCTCCCATGTAGGTACTGGGTAAAGGGGAGGGTTTGATCCAGCAAACACCTTCCTTAGTATACCCAGGACTCTCTGGTAGACTACGTGTTTCAGGATCCACCAACAAATGTGCAAAAACTGCATCAGTCTGGAGTGCCATCTGCTGGGTGGTTCTGTCCACCAGACTGCTGTCCTTGAAGACAGATGAATCTCCTCTCTGGTGCCCAGTGCAGTGGACAATGGTTAGGTTCTTGGGTAATCATAGAGTTTTTATTCTCTGTGCTGCCTCCCCAAAGAACCTCAGGCTTAGCAACCAAAGAGGTCTTGGAGGGTGAAACCCCTTTTTTAGCTGCCAGGATCTTAACTTGTCAGGGCAGTAATGGTTTAGTCCAAAAAGGGTATTCTCTACTAACTCTCTCCAGACCTCTATATAGAACATTTTGTTGTTGAATGCTGGCCATCCTGACCTGAAAAGGTGACAAATTTAGACTTTTTAATCATGACTGAAAGATTATGAGCATGTGCCTCAATATCTCAGTAAGGAGTTGAGAATAAGTCCAGAGAGGAAGAAGTCGTCTGTCCCATGGTGTTCATGACAGTCAAAAACACAAAACAGAGAAATGCCGACACCACAGACCAAAGGTGCTAACATGTTGGTAATGAATTAAAAATAAGTCCAGAGTTATCCAAGAGAAGAAATTGTCCGATGGTGTTTGTCATAGTTATGAGTGCTCTATCCCTGCCACTGGAGTCTGGAATGCCTTCCAGCCATACATATCTGAGGCTCTCCATCCTCAACAGATATGGGTCACTCCATCCAGCTCCTCATGACCACGATTCTCCAGCATATCTGCTCTTAACTGGGTCTGGTCACCTCAGAAATAATGCACCCAGAAGCAATACTAGACATGGATAAACAGACACAATACTAAACATAGACAGACTTAGAGACACTTACCACTCAGGGGCCAGAAACCATTCAGAGACACTGCTCAGACAGGCACCCTTTGGCTGGTCAGACCCTCTAATTCAGAGTTTGTAGGGATTGTGTGGGTTCCCAGCTAATACATCAAGTGTTGTACCCATGTTGAGGGACCCCCAAAGACCACCAGGGAGAGCTGGATTTTATTGTAAACATAGGAGGGTCAGTTTATTCTTTTGGATGTGTTCAAATGAACCTGAAACTGCATTGAAACCCTTTGTTCCGGAGCAGCACAGGAATTTGACCTGAGCTCAGAGGCAAGTTTTTAAAGAAAACAAATGTAAGTGGGGTGTTACACATCTTGGCATTTCAGGATTGAGCAAAGGGGTATGGGCACAGTAACTATTGGCTAAACTTTCAGTGTGAACCCAAGCTTTGAGGTATGAAACTAAATTTTGAATCCACTGGCTGTCAGGTACATTCCCCAGACCTTTACTTGACTCTTCTCAGACTTGGGCCCTGCCTGCAGCCATTAAATGGTGTTATGCCTGCATATAAGAACTTCCACCAGGGAGGCTGGACACATTATTATGAGTGGAGATTTTATTGCTACCTACACAGAATGAGAACCCGAGTTGATCACCTAGCTCTGCACAGCAGAAGGGGGTAAGAGAGCATTGCCCCAACGGGCAGGAATTTTTAAAGAAAAACCTATGTAATCAAGATGCGACATAACCTTGTTGTTCCAGGATTGGGCAAAGGAGTAAGGTGCAGCAGCCATTGGAGTTTTCTGATGCAAATCTAATCTTTGATCCCATTGGCTGCCACAGAAGTTCACACAGAGACCTGGGCTCTGCCCCCAGAATGAATCCAAGTCCTTACAAATGGCTCTTTCCTAAAACAAAGCTCTGCAATAGTAAATCAGTGCCTTCACAAATGAAGATCTAGTTAATGGTAAATCAGTGCCTTCACAGATGGAGATCCAGTTAATGGTAAATCAGTGCCTTCACAGATGGAGATCCAGTTAATGGTAAATCAGTGCCTTTACAGATGGAGATCCAGTTAATGGTAAATCAGTGCCTTCACAGATGGAGATCCAGTTAATGGTAAATCAGTGCCTTCACAGATGGAGATCTAGTTACTTATTTCATGATCTTAGTTATAGGGAATCTCAGACCCTGTTTTCCACTTGGGGTCACTCTAGGTCTAGGGGATAATTAAGGTTAGAAGAACTTGTGTTTCCTTGGAGTTGAGTTCCTTTAGTGATCTGGTAGCTAGTGGAAAGAAAGATTTACTCCATTAGCTCTGCTTTTCTCCCCTATTTCTTTTCATCCTGTCAAATATCAGGTAAATTAATGGAAAGTAGATGAAAAGAATGCTTACCTGCAATGAATCTTTTTCTCTCTCACAGTTTCTGATAGGCTTAGAAGAGATATCCTAGGTTTTCTTCCAAAATGAGTTACAATCCTTCCATTTTCCTGTAAGCACTGTTTTGTTCATCATTAAATACTAAGAATTATGTATAATTGATGTTCTTAAAATACACTAAACTAATTACAAAATTTTGTGGTGTCAGTGTTGTGTGGATGTGTTAGCAGAGCATGTATCCTTAAAACACATAAGGAAAGCCACTCACTAGCTTTTCAAATGTGCAGTCTTGTGAAAAATGGTCTTTTGGTCTAAACTTACTTTTTTTTCCATTTTGACTTAGTGTCTTCCACTTTTGTGGGAGGGGAGAATGGAAAACACAATAATTACTTCCAGCTAGCATTTCTGTTGGACTGGGGGGTAATTGTGTGTTGGTGTACTGTCAAGCTGGAGGATCTAAGACAGAGAATTCAGCATGTCTATGCCTTCTCTGATGATTTAAATCATTTTCACTCAGTTCTGATTAGACTGTTCTGATTTTTTTTTTATTCTATTGTACTACCACACGTGGATGGGCAAAAAAATTAAAGAAGACTAACTTTATAAACATGCTAAAATGAAAAAAATAAAACCAAAGGAACCTGAACCAATTGTAGTGGGGAGGAGCAAGACTGTGAAGTTAATCCAGTACCTGGCCATCCCCTGGAGGGCAGCAGCTGGCTTTGATGGCCCCAGCCTTATTTGCTCTGCCTGAGGCAAGAGAATGAGGAAAGCTTTTGAAAATGCCTCTTCATACATAGTATATCTGCCTGCCTTATGAGCCCCTGTCCTGTTGAAGTAGTTCTGACAGGTTTTTCTTATGCTTCTCACTAATGGAAGGGGATGCATTTTTGTCTCAGGAGGAGTCCTGTCGTGGAAGCTTGTATCCCCTGACTAAAGCCTTGATGGGAGCAGTTTTTGATGGCTCATTCAGTCCTGAGATGCAATCTGGACAAGCATCTTTCATGAGCAGGCAATTGGTGGGAGTAAATGGGCCACATAGAAATGATTTACATTTCATGTGGCTGCCCTTAGCAATTATATGTGAAGGGACCCTAGAGGAGGACAAACAGAGAAAATGAACTGATGCTTACATCTCCCCCACACCACATAGAATTAGAGAATGAGCTGTGTGCAAGCAAATGCCTTAGCCGCTAGCTTTTCAGTGGGAAAAAAAACCTGAACTTGGGGACTCTGCTGACTGTTGGGTACAGAACAAACATAAAGACCATGTACTCGATGTCTGATTTGCTCTGTGACCGTCTATAAGACCTATACTGTCATGTTTGGTGTCAGCTTCTAAAATGTAAGAGCTAAATTTTGATCAGACTATTGCTCAAGTCATTTGTCATTTTGGTCTGCCTGGAAGTAGTCATTTACTGGGTTCCTCCCAACTATACATGATCCTAGTTTATTCTCACTTAAACTTTACAATATGCATGTCGTTCTGACCATTTTACAGTTAGTACACTAGATCCAGGAGAAGTAGATCCACACCCTACAGCCTCTGGTGAAGAGCATTTAGTTCCCAATTAATCCAAACAAACCTGCTACCAAGCAAGTTTCCACACAAGCCTCAGGCCCACATCCCACATCCTGCTGCTCTAACTCTCCAGCAGTCCTAGATCACACACACCTTCCCCAGCCACTATGTCTCTTTTTAAAATTGACAAGGCTTGTCCTACTATTTTACTGCTCTCTGGCCTCTATCCCCACCCCCACAGTCTGGAAGTTTGAATCCCCAGTCCTTTCTGAAATGCTATAGTTCTATAATTTCACTGTGTCCTCATTTTCAGAAACCAGAAGATATACTGTTATTGGCTCCAAGACTTACAGCAGTGCTCTATCACTCCCCATTTCTCCTTTTCCTCAGTACTAGAGGATCTGAGATTGAATCTAGGCTCTAGCCTGTATTAGACAAGTGCTCTACAATGACTTGAACTTGGTCTGGAGATTGGAGATAGAGTCTTGCTATGCTGTCAGTGCTGAACTTCAGCTTTTGTTTGTCTTCCCTCAGCTACCTCAGTAGTTGGGGTTACAGATACAAACCATAACCTGCCTGTTTTAGTTTTCTTGATTAAACAAAGATTAGGATCCTATGTAAAAACCTATCACTTTGGTGTTGCTACGCTGAGCAATTTCAATTGGGTTCTACTTATATTTATTAGAATTTTTACTGTAAACACAGGACTTTGGTGTAAAATGAAATATGGCATAGACAAGTTTTGCTAATCAATAACAAATAATCTTCTGAGGAACATAGTTATTCACAGAAATCTCTTGGAATACAACCATATTCTGTGGGAGGAAGCCAGATATGTCAGCTCAGGAATACAAACAGCTTGCTAATTTATGCTTCTCAAAGATGAATAAATGGTGTCTGAAGACAGGCTCTTCTGTCACCTCTCAGGTAGCACAGGAAGTGACTGTTGTTGACTGGAGTTCTCCCAAAGGCCTTTCTGAGCATCTCCATGATAATAGACTGTATTTAGAGGTTCTCAAAATCTGCTAAGTTTTAATGGATGCTATGTATTGACAGGATGCACTTTTATCTTTTAACTCATTTACTTCACTTTTCTATGGTCTAAGCACCAGGGATGTAAGATAAGCAAGATACATCCTTCTAAGAGAGCTAATGGCATAACATGGGAGAAATAACCATAGAGTAGGAGATGCAGTGAAATATGACTTCTGTTATATTAGATGACAGCATAAGGAATAATAGACTGCATGAAGGGCAGACAACCAGTGTTTCATGGTTTGGGTTTAATAGTTTATTTTTCTTTGTTGTTTTGTTCTAATCTCTTTGTTTTGAAAGTTATGCTTTGGGGGGTTGATGGTGTAGTTTAGTGGTATAGTAGCTGAGAGACATATGCCAGGCCTGACTTCAAACATCAGCATTAGTAATAAACAAAACAATGACAAAAATAAAATTAAACATTTTCTTTGTTTTCAACTTTTTTCCTCTGAAAATTGCAATCAAAAGGAAATGGCACTCCTCCATAGCATTTAGATAGAAACTGTCCTATTGGATGCTGGCTCTGCAGTGATATTATATTGAAAGAGCTTTGTAGCATATTATTGTAGTTAGTGGTTAGTGAATCAAAAGATAAATAAAAGAAAACATGAGTGCTTTTAGGTATGGTTGGAGAAGAGGGCTTGTTGTAGATAAAAGGGAGAACATAGTCAGAGGCATCTGGAAGGGTCCAAAGTAAACATGATCTTGAACCAAGCTGTGTGAGGAGAGGTCAAAGGAGAGAGATGTTAGCCAAGAGATCAACAGGCCAACAGGAAAACGTGGTAAAATGGCTGAATGGATTAAAATAGCCAAAATGTCTGAATTATAAAGGAAAGAGCAGCTGGGGGAGGGCAGCCCAGTCTGTGGGCTGGAGAGTTAAGGGTAGGTGATGGAGTAAGCCATAAAGGAGGATCCTGTAGTAGGTAGGAGTTGAGGGATGCTGGGAGAACTTGGCAACCAGGCCCACTTTGATATGTTAATAGGTACCTCAGTTAGCCAGTTTGTCTCAGCGTTTGAAACCTAATTGCTGGAATAATGGGCAAGGCTGAGACAGAAGAAAGACTAGAAAGAACAACTGGTCAATCCCTGCGCTTAGATAACATTGGGTTTCCACAGATAAAATCAAATCATGTACAGGCTGTAAAATGATACAACTTTAAAGATGCAATTTAAAATCTCAAATCACTATTCTCAAAGTAATAGAATTTTTGAAAAGAATCTGGAATGAACTGTCATCACATAATCTGATTAGGTTTTATCATGACTTTCCAACATGATTAGAAAGGAGACATCATGGGTTAAATTCTAACTCTCCATCACATTAAATTTAGGCAATACTTTTACCCTTTTTAATATGCTGACAATGTTCTGTAGGAGGGATTCATTTTTGTTTACCGAGTATCCATTACCCCCTAACCAATAGCATAGTTCTATGAAGCCCCAACTATCTTCTCTTCTGTGAGAATCCTAGGCCAGACCCATACTTACTGCCCTATGAATATATCAGTTGTTTACATATGTCCAGGGATTTTTTTCTTTCTTTTTTTTTTTGTCTTAAGTGTTTTGTTTTTATTTTTGTTTTTTATTCTGAATGGTGTTCCAACATCAGGCATAGCTTATAGGGCAAAGTTTGGAAGAGCTCAGATTCTTGCTTTTTCTTAAATGCCAAGAAACCATTTATAATTCCATATCCTTTATGGTTCCAGGGTATCAGTTTTGACCTTCCCATTTGATTGTAATCTTTTAAAGACAGATATTGTAACATTAATTTTTAAATCTCTGTCATCTGTCACAGTTCCTGAAAATAGATGTTCAACAGATACATAGTAAATGGATAAAGTAAATGTGAATTTATCTGTGCCGGTAGAGACATCCTCAAAATATGTCCAATATTACAGTTTATTTTCTGTCTGAAAGGCACTACATGATGGACTAAAGAATGTTTGTTGCCATATTCATTGTGTAGTTGTTGAGCAAGCTTCAGAAAGGTAGTTAACTTGAAAAAGGAAAATGTTAAAAGTAAAGAAACAAACAAGCAAGGAAAAAACACACACACACACACACACACACACATACAACCGCCATAAATCTTGTTTCCTTCCACTCACTCAACAGTTCTGTAGTCCTTAAAAGTGCAGCCACAGTCCTGTCTGATATATGTTACTGCAGAGCAGTGGACATGGGGATAAGAGAAGAACCTATGTTTCACTCCAAACAGCTGCATGACTGAGTGGAATCATTTTCTATCTTGCCATCTATGATGTTAAAATTGGGGATGAAATGATTTTGCCTTGGGAATGTTATGAGAATTTAACACCAGAATTCTTCTGAAGGCATGTTTATAGTTTAGATATTAATTGAGGACTCCATAAGACCAAGCTACTTTCATCTCTCGTTCAAGTACAGAAGTTCAGTTATAATACTAGGTCTTATGTCCTTCCTCCTTACTTACAGAGAGTAAAACAGAACAATTCCAATGCTCTAAATAGCTTCTATGTTTCAATTTAAAATGATACTTCACCTCTTTGCATAGCTTTAAGGAACTTTCATAGTCTACAGCCTGCTTACTTCTTCAAGATTCTCTCCAGCCATCGCACCATGGATTTCTTTTTTCTCTTCTTTTTTTTTCTTCTTTTTTTATTGTTTTTTGAAAATCAATATCAAACTTTATATAAAAAAGCAAAACATTCAGAATAGATAAAAACTCATACACTAATAAAACTCTTTTTTTCTAAAGTACATGAAACATAAAAAATAAAAAAATAAATAAAATCTAAAGCTCCTCAAGCCAGGTTAGGCTCAGCTACAGATGAAGAAAGCACAGTACGTCACAGCTAATGCCCATGGATGCCCTACGGCTACCACAAATTTCTGCTAAGCAATGCTTCTACAGTCAAACCAGAAGGTGTGTGTGTGTGTGTGTGTGTGTGTGTGTGTGTGTGTGTGTGTGTGTGTATGTATGTTTCATTTGATTTTATTTTCAGTCTGTTTTAAATAAAGTGTCATTTTTTATTCATGTTATTTCTAACCCTTCCTGTTTCCATTGCTGAACCCACTCTGCGTGTCTGTGTGTGACCACCAGAGTTTCTACTGTTGGCTCCTGTCACCATTCCCATCTTCCCTTAATTAGCCCTGTCCTTAGCATATATCATGTCATTTTCTTATCTGAGTTTAACTGACACTCATCTAAAGACACGCAAATTTTATAAATTTGAAAAACTAGACTTTTTGTATATTTTTAAAATTACATTCAGATACATGAACCCAAGAATATACTTTTTCGAAGTTTATGTTTTATGTGTTTTAAGACAAAGTCCTACTAAATAACCCAGGCTGACTTGGAACTGAAGATCTTCTTGGTTGGCCTCTCATTGTGGGACAATCAGCACACATCACTAAACCTGGTGCTTCTATCACTTCCACACCAGAAATATCCACTTCTTTCCAGAGTGCTCAGGGAATTTCTAACATTGCTTCATTGAATCTCCGTTCATCCATCTTTTTGTGTGAGTAACAGACTTTGTACTTTACATTGTTCTTATTTTATATAGAGCATGGCACATAGACTAAATTGAAAATGAAGTTGGTGCTGCTGTTTTTATTGTTTATAAATGGATCTCAATATGTGCTGTGTCTTAAATGTGCAATTATCTTGCCTTAACCCTTAAAGTTTTATGATTCCATTCTCTAATGGCTTCTGTTTTCCACTTAGAATAAAATTCCAATTTTTTACATTACTAAAAAACTTATGTAGTCTGTTCTTGGCTCAGTTCTCCAATGTTTTATATCTCATACCTGAAAAATTAATTTCTTTGGAAAATTATTATGACAAATGCATTAACAAAGTTACACATATATTCCATATATTAATTCCTAATCTTTAAATCTTTTCAGAGTTAAGAAACAATAAAACCAATTTTAAATTAATGAGTGACTACAAGTTAAGCAATGTGTACACTCGTGATTTTGACAGGTCACTTGTAACCATGTCATTTATTTCAATGACAAGTCCTATTCTACATTAAATTGACTACAAAAATATATGTTTTAATCTCATAGATACTTTTCAAAAAAATGTAAAAGAAAAGTAATTTAAAAGGTGCTGACATAGGTAAGCTCTGTATGTTGTTCAAATTCATAGACTTCATTGCATGTGAGATCTCAGAGCAGGCAGAGGACAAGGTGAAGAGTTATTGTTTTAGTTTTGAAGACTGAAAACATGTGATGCTTCACATAATATGCTCCTGAAATGAAAATATCATAAGCACAATCTGTTTTATAGGTGAATTCAAATGATAAGATATGAAAATGGACAATGAATGGTGTTTATCTTTAGTAGTGGCCTTATAGTAAGTGAACTTATAGTAAGTTCCTCTATTGGTTTGATAAACTTTTAGATGAGGTTTTATCAGTCAGTTGGTATTTGATTTTGTTCATTATGGGAAAATTTTGTGAGTTAGAACTATGTAAAGAATTTAAAACTTGTCTGAGCAAGGTGGTGGATTGAGATTCTTGGTCTAGATGTTGTCTCCAGTGCTGGGGTCTGTACTGGTGTTGTTGATGTTGTCTCCAGTGCTGTGGTCTGTGCTGGTGTTGCTGATGTTGTCTCCAGTGCTGGGTCTGT